>CBVK0100352266.1:0-21273 GCA_900067695.1 Picea abies
AGACTAGGAGGTATAATTAAAACTAATGGCCTAAAGCCGACATGAATAAAATAAAATTACTAATATAATATGCCCCAATTAAGGGGTAATGAACCAATATTAGGGCTTAACATTACTTCTTGATCCCTTTTTGCCTTGAATTTACCCCTATTACCTTTTTCATGAAATGGACGTTGGGACCAAGTCCTCCAGACTTTGGCCTTTAGCTATTCTCCCTTTTCAATGTTATGATTCTCCTAGATTTAAACTTCATCGAATCCCTTCCAATAACTCTACTAGAAGATCAGATGTTCAAGATTTAATCTCCCATTGATTGGACGATCCCGCTCCATCTAGAGGTTTCAACGAGATCGACAATCACAACTTAATCAGACATTGAGATAGACAACCCTTAATCAATTATGAACTTCATCACTCCGAGACTATGGAACATTACAACTTTGAAGTCACTCAACTCCCTTGAGTGATACCCACCGAAGTACTTACCATATCCTTCCACTATTGATCCAACGACCATGAATTAATCAAGCATCAAGATGGATGATCCTTAATCGATTTGAGAATTTAGTGCTTTGGGACTCTAAGACATTACAACTCCTAAGTCACTCAACTCCCCCAGAGTGATACTCACTGAAGTTCTTACGCCAACCTTCCATTTCTCGATCTAATGGTTGATAAATCTCCCAAACGGATCTTAGATCGATGGTCTGCATGAATTCGTGACTTCCTTCTTTGGAAATTTCGCTGCTAGAGATGTTGGACACCCCCGAAGGCCATACTCCTAGAGATGACATGGAATTTTTATGTCACCTATGGTGATGTGGCCCCATGGCATGTGTTCCATGTGTCACTAAAAAATCAACTGGTTAGTGTCCAAAAGGTAATGAATTCAGGTGACAAGTGTCCCCACATGGCACCTCTTTCACGTGGCCTACGATGCGTCATCAATCAAATGGATGATCCAAATTCTCTTCCCCAGATCTGAAGGCCTACGTGATTTCACGATGAAGTCTTTAGACTTCATGGTTTCGACACTTTGGGGCTTTGGAACTTTGGGTTTTTCCCATTCTCTAGTAATTGTCGGAGTGGTAAACTTTTGAATCTCCAAAACTTCGCTATCCTTCCATCATTCCTAGATCCGATGGTATACATTACTTACAAAGTCCTTCCCTCAATCTAATGGTCAATGGGACATCGGGACTTATATGGTTTGATAAGATAGGTTATATCACTTCTTAAAGGGTTCAATTCTCTCGGAATTAAACTTCTCGAAGTGGTCGACACTGGAGGACCCTGACTAACGACTGATATTTCACCCGAGCCTCTTATCATATTGTATGACCAGTGGGATTTCACGACTTTGGCCTTTTCACGCTTATTGATGTCTCCCATAATCGTCAAAGTGACAAAGTTATGGAGTTTTTCATCTCCTACTCGACTTCTATCAATGACTGGCGATCAACAAGATTGATTTGATGGATGTGACTTAATCTCTCCCAGCCTATGGTTTCACCTTTATCTGACGGTCCTCATTCATCTTCCTTCCGATCTAATGATCCAAAACTCCTTGATTCCATGACATTGATCTCTCCCAAATTCAAAATGGAATGGTCACGATTCTACAATCCTTTACAAAGGATCTATGTCTGAACGACCCTATGGCTTCTACATGATATCGACAATGTTATCTCTCTTGAACGTTACTATTTCAAGGACATATTCATTATTAACCATAATACCATGTCCAATAGTTCTATCCCATGCCAGTTTTATGTTTCAACCTGAAGCTCTGATACCAATATGTAACGTACCAATCCACCCACAGGTCGAACATTCCACTTCAAGCGCGCTTAAGGACTTATCTCGAGTTATGATCAAATCTTTAATTAATAAAGAGGCATGAAATATTCACATGGAAAGTTAAATATTCATTCTACAACATAAAGAAATGAAACATATGTCATGCACAATAACAACCAACAAACATGCATATTATAGATACAAATTTCATAGATAAATAAATACATGACAAAATAAATACACAGGTAAATAAAACCATAATAGAGAGCACTTTCCTTTCCTGAAACAAATCATCGACTAGTTGTAGACCAAGGACATTCCACCCAACTGTAGACACTGTTGTTCAAAGTATCAACAATAATGTCAACCCCAATCCAAGGCTGTGAATCCGCAAGGACAGTTCCAGAGTGTCACTTGGCTTCCCAAACCAGTGAACACTTAAGCTCTCATGGGATTTTCAGTACCCACAACAATCCAAAGTACACCATCTCTCTTCTACCCATCCTGCAAAACCCAAGAGAATGGACCCCCTTCTCTGCCACGCAATCCCTCAGGATGTCCATCTCCTTCTAGGGCGCCAATGCATCTGGTCAAGAATCTCCATGATTGGACTCTCAGGATTCATAGCTATGAGAAAATATGAACACAGGACCAAGCATCATAGACATGCATGAATTAGCTCATGACTAGAATACACCAACAATATTTGTAGCCAAAAAAACATGGCTCCTCTCCAACAATTCCTTTTCCTTTTGCAAGCCAAAACATGAATGAGGAATGAAGAGTGGGTGAAAGAACGAGTGGCAAGAAAGAGGAAAAAAATGAAATGTGTGTACAATGAACAATGAACAACGAGTGAGTGAGTGAATGAGTGAAGAAGAAGCAACCCCCACCCTAGACCAAATATGGGTTTATGAATTTCTTGGAGTTAAGAAACCACTTGGCCTTCCCCCCAAGAATCTCATGTAACTATTATTCTCCATTAAAACGAAAAAAGGGTAAATAAAATATAAAATAAATACTTATCCCTTCAATCCCCTTCTCTTGTGGATTCATATCCCCCTATAACCCTTGTCCTTGTATATATAGCAGCCAATGATGTATTTATTATTAATAATGATCAAAACATTGCATTTCCTAGGCACACCGGCCTCTTTCAATTGTTTGGGCACTTTGGCCTTTCATAGATTAACAAAATACATTATTTAATATGGGGATCACAACCAGGGTGTTACAGGTGCATACATCATTTTGCGACACTTAGGGTGTGACACTTAAGTGAGTCATTTTTATGTGTAATAGATTCCCTCTAAAGTGTGAGTTCAAAAGAGAAACTGATGGCCGAAATAATTTACAAATTATTCAATGGAAGAGTGTTGTAGTAGGAGAACCTGGAAAAGGCCACAAACAAACATCAAACAATATACATATATGTTTCATTCCTAAGGAAAGAATACCTATGCTGAGAATACGAGTTGATTCAAAGAATGGCTGCTAACCAATAAACTACAGATCCATGAGAATACTGACTAAGGACATGGCCACCAAAGATACAATGTGGATCGATACCTCCATGACATGAACTAATCACAACCACAAGAAATAAACAATGGATCTACGAGAAGACAAAACATAGCCACAGATTAATACAATTTGGATCTATGTGACAATATATTTATCAGTAATATTGAGAGCATGGTGATTGTACTGAAATATTTTACATGCTCAAATGATCTCCATCAAAGCCCGGGAAAAGCACATAAAAAAGTGAGCGCCCAACCTAGGTTCTTTGTCCCGATCCCAAAACGGTATGAGCCTAGCCATTCAAATAAATGACTTGATGTCAAAATGGTAGAAACCACTTGATTACTGATCATTGAGGTATGTTGTTAACAAGTGAGAGGGAAATCACCAATGATGACAATGAATCCCAAGGTACCTTTAGTACATTCCAATGAATGTGAATAAATGATATGAGATCAAACATTCGTGGAATCATTTGATCAGAGGTCAATGGTGTAAACCTACTGTAAGAAGCGAGGAGGCGTGCCATTGAGGCATGCAATTTCCAAGGTATTGATTTGCTTCTAATTCTAATTCCTGGATGATGTGTTTAATTTGACAAGAAACGACTCGTCAAATGAGGGCCTTGATGTATCCCCCATTATCAACATGAAACTAACACAAGAAAGTGATATGAGATGGTGGATTAAATAAGTATGGATTGACATTGGAATGTAAACTGGTAATATTGCAGGTGGGATGGTTTGAATTGAAACTTCCCTTGAACATTATAAGGCATATCAAATGAATTGGAAAAAATGACTCAACGAGTACCAAGAACATAATGTGATGATAATAAGAGAACTCTTCTATTAGGATGAAAAAGTATGACACATGGAGTTGGTATGACTCAGAGACAAGAAGATTATCCAACTGTAATATGAGACACAAATAAGTTCCATGCTCAAGGGAGATAACAATAGCTTCCATAATGGATTCCAAAAAACTTGACCAACTTATTTCATTTCCCCTCCCCACCATGATTGGTTAGTATCTCTTTGTTTTTTAAAGATCTTGAGGAGGATAACATATGTTCGGTATAGCTCATGTTTGATGAGTCCCTCGACATATGTTTAATGAACCCGAAGAAGGAGGGTTTGGGTCCCGTAAGGGACCAGTGGAGTTTCCATTTTTATTTTATGAGAAATATTACCTTGTAGATAGGTTAAGCTCCCCTTTGGACCAAGACCCCTTCGTTGGTCGAAAGACAGAATAAAACAAATGGTTGCTAGGTTCCCTTTAAGTCTAACTTAACCAATCCAATGAGAGAGAATAATAATATGGTGTACCTTATTTCAATGTTTGTCCTCAATGCTCCAATCCTTGGGCTTTATCCCTAAGCTCCTCAACAAAAATGAATTCTTGCAAAGACTAGAAAAAAAATCTTCTTCCTACTCTATATGATTAGATAAAGAATATCTATCTATGAAGATTGAAACAACAATAGAAAAGTAAATGTAGAACACCTGAAATTGAAGGGAATAGGACAAGTTTATATTAATTAGAAATCCAATGGAAAGTACTTACAAATCATGTTTGAAAATCCAGTAACTTCTCTAAGCTCTCCTTGTCCAACCCCTTGCATGAATATCTTACGATCAGAATGATGATACTTCAACAATTTCCTTCCCCTTTTCACCATGGAAGTGCCTTCAATTTATAGGATTGGGAGTCTCAACCACCATGAGCTAATAAGGAAACGGGTTGAGGATATGGCTCCATGATTTGGGATTTGATATAAATATAGTGACATAGGATAGGATTCAACCCAAGACAACCTCCTCCCTTAAGAGTTGTCTCTTAAGAAAAGTCGGGATGTGCCATATTTTTCTCTAACCAATATGGTGCTCCCTTTTAGTTATATGTAGAGTGCCACTGGTGCCCGCCTAAGAAAGTCAGGGGGAGCACTGGTTCTCCCTAAGAATGAGTAGGGGAGTGCCACCCTTCATAAATTCCCCAAAATGGTCAAATTGTCCAAGTAAAAGGTGTGGTTCCAGACCTCAAATGGTGGGTTTTCTCTTCCAAACCTACTTAGGGATTGTGACAAATGTGTTTCAATGTCTCAACGGGTTTTGACACTTATAAAGGTGAATTCATCACTTAGTAAGTTGCATACGACACTTGAGACAATTCATGTGAAACTTAACAAGGTGCAGACATCATTTTGTGACACTTAGTGTGTGATACTTAAGTGTGGCATTTTGATGTGTAACAACGATGCCAGGGGGTAATGCATCCCGAAGAAAATACAAATGATTGATATATATGAGAGAATATCTAAGAGACAATTGGGACCATTGGGTTCCCTTTCAGTGAGGGTCATCGAAGTTAAATGTTTGGACTAGCCTTGATTCAAGTGCTTCGATGGGGAGGGTTTTGAGGAGTATTGTGGACCGTTGGATGAAATATCTGTGTGTAGGAACCTTTGAATGGTGGTTTAAATGTTGATCCTTGATCATCATAATATCAACAATCCATGTTAATAACATACATATAATGTGCTTAGGGTTTAACAGAAGGTCCACCCCCGTGGGTGGTAATTTAAATACCAAAAGGGGAAGCATGGTTATGTTTAAAGGCATAGTGCAACCTCAGAAGTGGTTTGGAAAAACCACCCTAGATACCCCCAATACACTATGGGTAAATACAACTTAATGAAGGTGGTAATCCATGGTTTTTTGAACCCTAAGTATGTAAAGAGTGCCTATGTAAATAGGTAATTAGTCGGTGGGTCAAGCATGGGCCCCTTTGGGTGAATTAGGCCTTAGACCTTTGTTTTAACCTTGGCCATTGAATCTAAAGGTTGAAATAACTCAACCATTGATCATAGAGGCTACATGAAAGTATCCCTATGGTTAAATTGGAATGAGACTATGAATTAACTAAAGCCATCAATCTATCGGGGAAGAATTTGGGGTGACCGTGACTGTCCATTGTAGTGGCACATTCAGAGTAATTTGGTCCACTAGGATGAAATTAATCCGAAGGAAGGAATATGAGCATAAATTTTGATCATCCATCAGACCCAGCTGAAATTAATCCTAGATGTATATCATGGTGCGCCCTTTGGGACAAGGTTAGGAAGAAGGTGAAATTATGCTGACATGGATGACCTCACCCCACCAATGCACTGATGATAGGTGTCAGCACCTGGAGAGACGTGTTAAGTGCATCCATGGAGACATGCATGTAATGTCGAGTAGACATGGAGGTCCACTCATTCAAAAGTGGTGATGCCACGTGTAGTGATATTTTGACATAGCAAGGGAATGGTTGTGTCATGAAGTGAGTTCCACGTATCTCGCCAACGTGTTTTGGGGATGACATGTGTATCCCTAGTAGTGGCCCAATACCAAAGGTCATTTGATAAGGGGGTTGGGAACCCATGTACATTCATCCCAAATACTTATTGTTAGATCTCCGGTGAAGAGATCTTGACCACCCATCGCAAAGTTCCTTTCAAAGTGAGTTCATGGAGAAACACTCTAACGGAGGAGCTCCGAGGTTTGATCTAGATCGTTGATCGGTCGATATTGAAGGGGATATGAGATACATATATGAATATTTATTTGATTGGAATGGAGGAAATTTGAGAGGATATCTAGTTCATCCATCGTGAATATTTATTCATAGTGGAAGTGTTTGGAGACACTTCAATGGGAAAGCTTCGAGATGAAAAATAGACTGTCGATCTACCTAGGCCTGGGAAATATAGCAGATAATTTGGGTCATCAATATTTAGTTGAAGGCCTAATGGGATGCCATGGGGGGTGCCACGTTTCATTATGCATATGGTGCCATGTTTTTAGAAGAGAAGGTGTCACACGGCATAGTGATTTGACACCTATAGGTGAACTTTCGTGGGAATTATGAGAGACACGTGTGACGTAGAGGTGGCATCACATCTAAAAAGGATTTGGCATGACTCAAAATCCCCGAGAAAATCATAGATATCCATTAGAGGAGGCTTTTTGGAGTGGGTCGAGTCACTAGGGTGGGTGGCACACTGACGAAGGGACTCTAAAAGGAGATCACAACCATAGATCGATGAATAGGTGAGATGTGATCTCATCCATCGATCTAGGTGGGTCCCACATGGTCATGGAAGAAGAGGTTAAAACTTTAGATGTTACCTATCATGTATTTAAAGACTTCGACACTTTCAGAGTCATAGATGGACTAACTTTTAGAGTCATTGGATCTGTCAGAGTATGTCTGGTCAGAGTGTGACGTCGGAGTGGAACATGGGTCCGAGGGGAAAAAAATATGACGAAGAGAGACCTGAAAATATCAGAGTCACCAATTTAGAATATGGATCGAGGTTCTGATAGATAAAGGTCCAACGGGCCAAGGGATGGATGCCTCATCAACACCACGTCGGGTGACATGTGGAAGGAGCCACGTGGCAATAAATTGACTTAATTCCTATGGTAATTTTGGAAGTCCATAAATTTTGATTCAGAGCTCGGTTTGGAGCATGGTGACTGTCGTTGGAAATATATTGATGAGAAGAAGACAATGGTGCCCTCAAGAGGAGGTATTGAGATGATAGAAATAAATAGATATTATATACGCCATCCCTTAAAGGGGTACTTAGGGGGTTGGGTGTGTTACAAATTGGCCCTATCTTTTCTCATATTTCAAAAGGCCCACAATGTTTTGCTGCCAACTTTGGGAAACAATCCAGTCTTATCAAACTCTTTTTTCTTTAACTTTTAGGAAAACATGTTCCCCCACTTTAAAATCTCTAAAAACCCCAAATATTTCCTGTGTAACTCTTCTTCCTTTCTTGGGAAGCCTTTAAATTCTTTTTGATCCTTTCCATCTTCTCTTCCATTTACTTTATAAAATCCATCCCGATGATGACTCTATCTACTAGGTTATCCCAACTCAATGGTGTGTTACATTTCCTTCCATAGAAAGCTTCAAATGGACTCATTTTTAATGAGGCTTGACACCCATTATTATAAGAAAACTCAAATATGTGGATATAGTCTTCCCATTTTGATGGTTGATCCATCACATACATTTTGAGCATGTCTTCAATTATCCTGTTGGTCCTTTTTGTTTTTCCATTTGACTCTAGGTGATACATCGTACAAACATTCATATTTGTCCCAAATCCTTTGAACAAACCTTGCCAAAATTCGGATATAAACTTGGAATCTCTATATGAAATTATTTCCTTAGGAACTCCATGTAACCTAGAAAATTCCTTGATGTAAATCTATGCAATGTTTGTTTCCTTGTGTGTTGTCTTCACAGGAATAAAATGTGTTTCCTTAGTCAATGTTTCCACCACCACCATGTTGGAATCATGTTTCTTCACTGTTCTTTGAAATTTTGTAATAAAATATATTGTAACCACTTCCCACTTCCATTTTGGAATTGGTAATGACTATAGCAATCCTATTGGATGTTTGTTCATTGTTTTCACCTTTTGGCACCCTAGACCCTGAGGTATGTAGTTACATACTTCTTCTTTATTCACAGCCAAAAAGATTGGATCCTTATATTTATAATGGATTTATGATATCCCAGATGACTAGCATATGGCACATTGTGCATTTCCCTCAACATTATATTTTTTATCTTCGTGGAATTTGGCACATATGCCTTACCTCTATACAAGAGTATTCCATCCTCTTTTAATTCATTATATTTAAATTTCCTTGCTGCAAGTTTTCCTTTATTTGCAAATAATGTTAGTCTGAATTTGTTGCTTCAAGAATTTTATCTTTTCAATCTATCATTTACATGCTAATGGTTGAAATATGCACTTCATGAGCTCTTTTGTTTAGTGCATCAACTATCTTATTTTCTTTTCCTTTGATATTTTAATTTTGAGTCATACTCACTAAGAAATTCCAACCACATAGTTCTCTTGGCATTTAATGTTAGTTGTCCAAATAAATGTTTCAAACCATAGTGGTTTTTTTAGCTCAAATATTCTCCCCATGAGGTAATGTCCCCATATTTTTAATGCATGTACAATTGTTGCTAACTCTAGATCATGAGTAGGATAATTTCTCTCATGCTCTTTTAATTTTTGATACTCGTAGCATACCACATGGTATTTTTGACTAAGGACTCCATTGAGCCCTTCCTTGGACGAATCCATACATACTACAAAATCTTCATCTAGATTTTCAATATTTAATATGGGACCACTTGTCAAAATGTTTTTCAACTACTGGAAACTCTCTTTACAATTTGAATTCCATTAAAACTTCACTCCCTTATTTTGTATAGAAGTGATTGGACTTGCAATATTTTAGAACCATTTTATGAATATTTGGTAATAACCTATAAGAACCATAAATTACCTGACCTCTTCCACATTTCTTGGCACTATCCATTCTCTAATGGCCTCTATCTTCTCAGGATCAATGATTATCCCATCTGCTTAAATAATATGCCCCAACTAATGGGTCTTATTTTGATAAGAATATGCACTTACTTAGCTTGGCATATAATTTATACTCCCTCAAAACCTTTAGGACCATTCTCAGATTCTCCTCATGCTCCTCTTCACACTTATAGTATATGAGAACAACATCTAAGAAAAAAATTACAAACTTGTCCAACTACTCCCTCAACACTCCATTCAATAGAGACATAAAAATAGCCAGGGCATTTGATAGTCCAAATGGCACTACCATGAATTCATAATGCCCATACCTTGTTTTGATGATATCTTCTTCCTTTATCCTCACTTGATGATTTCATGATCGCAAGTCAATATTGGAAAATATCCTTGCACCTTTCAGTTGATCAAATAAATCATTAAACCTTGTCAAGGGATATTTTGTCTTTATAGTGACCTTGTTCATCTATCTAAAATCAATACATAACCTTAATGTTCCATCCTTATTCTTTACAAAAATAATTGGGTCTCCCCAAGGTGACACACTTGGGTGTATGTACCCCTTCTTCAAAATTTCTTCAAGATGCATATGCAACTCTTTCAATTCTGGTGAGCCTGTTTTGTAATGTGTCCTAGACATTGGGGAAGCACCTTGCACCAAATCAATAGAGAAATAAGTGCCTCTCTTTGTTGGCAGTCCTGGAGTCTCCTAAAACAAATAGTCAAAATATTTCAAGAATGGATGGTCTTCAAGACTTGACACTTTATCACTAGTTTCCTCTTCCATGTGGGCTACAAAAGTTTGACATCCCTTACTAAAACTCTTCTTCAGTTACATGGCTGAAATTTCTCTAACAATTATATCTCTTGGAATGCCTTGAATATTTCCTTACCTCCCTTCCTCATCAAGAGAAGTTATTGTATTGTTGTAATAGTCTAGGAAAAGATGATGGTTTTCCAACCAATCCATGCCAATTAGACAATCATATGAACCCAAAGGTATAATGTTCACATATACTTTTGTATTGAGTCCATTCATGTCTATTATACAATTTTTAACCAACTCATTGATATTTCTCTTAGCTCTTGTGACTAACTGAACTAACCATAATTTCTTATGCTTATTCCTTTGCAAGTGAAATATTTCAATAATGTTATAGTTTATGTAACTATGTCTAGCTCCATAATAAATTAAAATTTCTATGGGTTGGTTATCAATCTTACCTTCCACTTCAATCATGGAGGATTGATACTTTGCTTTCTTGTTTTCCAAGGATGCATAAATACTTGACATGCTTCCTCCCATATATTCCATTGTTTCATTCTCCTGAATGTTGTGGACAATCCTCATTCTTTCTCCTTTTTTATGACAATCCTTATACAAGTGATTCCCCTCACATCCCCAACATTGTACAAGATGTCTCCTTTCCCTTTTCCCAAAATTGTCGGTTGTCTTATGTTCATTTTGAGTTGACTTTCCTTACTGATTTTATTGAGAATTATTCTTGAAAAAGGGTGGCTTAAACATTTCTTCCTTTTCTCCCTATTTCCTTTCATATCATCATTCAAAGTATTCTGAAAGACTAGCCTCAATCTTCTTTTCTCATAGAGATTCCTTTCTTTCCTTATGGTCTCCTCCAAAGTCCTAGGGATATCATATCGAATCGTGTCACTGTAGAAGGAGGTTAACCCTCTCAAAACCTTTGGATTTTGACCTTTTCATCCTTTATGAAGTCAACATAGTTCAAAAATTCAGAGAATCTCTTCTCATACTCATCCATTGTCATTCTTCCCAACTTGACTTCAAAGAAATATTTCATATTCCTTTCATAGTAATGTTCAGAAAAATATTTCTCTTGGAAATATCCTTTAAAATTCCTCCATGAGACCCTCTTCTCATCAAGGTGCTTAGCTTGATTAAGTTGATCCCACCACATGGATACCTTTCCTTGGAAGTTGTAGGTTGTAATTCTTGTTTCTACCCTAGAGGGGTAATCATACAACTAGAAATATTTCTTCATTTCCAACATCCAATTCTTTGTCTCTTCTCCCTTCTTATTCTCAACATTGAATGTTGGTGTCTTAATATTCATGAGTTCACCTTGAAATATGTCTCCCTTATGCATTCTCCTATGCCTCCTAATAGGGGACACACTTAGGCTATTCCATAGCCCTGAACTACTATGATCTCTCCTAGTGTATTGGTCTGGGGAATGATGGATCCTTCTCCTACACCTTGAGTTCATGTCATTCCCACAATCATCCCTTTTTCTCTGAGATTTGGATGTTGTCTCTTGTCTAGCACTAGTTACTTTCTTGGTGCCAAAGTCTTTCTTGGATTTCTTCTGCATCATGTTCAAACATTGAAGTATCTCTTCTTGAGCCTTCATAATCATTTCTTTATCATTTCTATATATCTGTAATTATCTATGCAGGCTTCTCATAGTTACAAGATCCTGCCTATCTCTTCTTCCATTTGACTCAGCCTCAACATTTCCCATGTTGAAATGTAGACCTATGAATTCCTCTTCATGACTGTAGGAATCTTGGGAATATTCCATTGTTGTGGTTCTCATATAGAAACCAAATTGATTATATGAACCTCTAATCCTGTAGAAAATGTACATGCAAACAAGTTTTGTTTGATGAAAATAAATGCGTACACAATTTGGAAAAGAAATCACAAATATTTCTTATCTTTAATGCCACCAGTCATATTCTTTTGATTTGACTACAAAATTTTCTACTAAAAATATTTTTTTTGGTTAATAGATAGATTCTCCTCCTCGATACCTTTCCATTGACTATTTACTTTCCCAATTCCAAGTTCCAAGCTGAAATTTATGGTCTTCATAAGTTTTGACCATTTTCCCTTTTCAACTCTGCATGCTACTGGTGTCCTCTTTGTTTCCCAACACATTTTTAGATACAAAGAAATCAAATATGGATAAATGGATGACTTCTATAGTTGATTATATTTCCATAGACTACTCCTAGGCCCCAAATTAACTTTTGATCTAGGAGTTATTCCCTATAAAATAAATTTGGTACTAAATTTTGCCCTTGACTATTTTGGCTATAACTCCCTCATACAAGATATGTTTGGTGAATAATTTATCTTGCTAGAAATATCTCTACAAGATCCATCATTTTAGATGCATAAAATTTGTGTCCTAGAAGGATACATAGTTTTATAAAAAAATTATTTTCTAAAAATGATGTTTAGGCCCTCAAAAATGCCCTGTAAGATGAAAGCCTTTAAAAACAAGAATTTTCTTGGAAGGATTTGCTAAATTACTATTCTAAAAGTCTTTAGATCCAAATTGTTGATCTAAAAATCAATACTAATCCCAATCTTTTATCTTCTTGGCCTTGTTAATATATGGCTAGACATCTACAAGCCTGTTAGAACCTCTTTCTCAGACTCTTCCCATTGGAAAATTCAATTGTTGGGTATGTCGATTCCCCGAAATACGTAGTCTGAAATGCTTTTAGACTCTTTCAATTGAATACACTCCATCGTAAACAAAAATTTCCATGCTTCTCAACCTTTCCAAACTTTGAAGTTTTATTCCCTATCGAGCTCAATCTATTGAACTTCACCAACAAGAAACCTTCCATCGGAAACTCAACTTGACATGCTCCTTGACCTTTCCAATCTTTGATATTCGATAGCCTACCACACTCTCTCTATCCGACTTTCCCATCATAAAAATTCCTTCAAAATGAGACCTCCTGAAAATATCCAAAAGAACATCTACGTGAGATCTAACGGCTAAGAATGAACCCAATGTATTTGATGACTCTCATTCTTTTGGGTTCCTTCCATCAGGATTCTCTTCTTCAGACTTCAGCTTGTGCCCTGCTTTAGGACTTTTCGAAAACCCAACTTCCAATGAATGGATAAGATTGACCCTCAATACGATGAACAATCCTCATTCATTCAACTCACATCATCAGACTCCTCCCTTTAGACTCAACCTCATGCCCAACTCCAAGAATTTCTGAAACCTTCTTTCCAAAGGCCGTTCAAGAATTCCTTACTATGATATTTTGTAGTTGAATCTTTAATGATTATTTTCTAGGTTGAATTAATCTCTATCGTCGATTACTAAACTTCATGACCATTATGAAACTCATAGGATTTTTCCCTCTTGGAAAAAATCATCTTTTCCACTTCCAACATGACTCCATGAATTACCTTCTTCAACTACTCCAAAGCACTTAAACTCCAAAATCTACTCATAACTTGGGGATTTAACTTATCTCTACTATTTTTGCCCAAATTCTCCACAGGACGAAATATGCAACTAGAAATATTCTCAGTTCACACTAGCTCCTAGCCCATACAAGCTTAGTGTTGAACCTTGACCTTTTATACCATTTTTTAACATTCCTCATCTTAACCAAGGAACATCATTACATGAAAAACCACATAAAAATGAAATATTATTTTTCTATTCAAATCATGTATCTTACCAACTACAATTTAAACACATTTTCAACTAATTTTTGATACCCAAAATTAAATGCATCTACAACACTATAAACAACCATGAATACAACTAATAAATCATTCATATTTTCTTGGTTGTTGTAGAAACATGAATACATATTTATTATGGATTTCAAAAATTCCATACTTGAGAACACTTTTCATGGAATACATCTATCTTGAATTCAACCAAACATATTGTTAGTATTTCCTATACAATATAATTTTATTGTTATATTTACAAAACGTCACAAAGTCATCTCAGAATTGTATACACTTAACAATTTAATCATTTATACCAATCCATTTATTTATTGGAATGATATTATCATTATTTGCACATGTACCATCAGAAACCAATATTTGCTTT
Source organism: Picea abies (assembly GCA_900067695.1). Taxonomy (NCBI): domain Eukaryota; kingdom Viridiplantae; phylum Streptophyta; class Pinopsida; order Pinales; family Pinaceae; genus Picea; species Picea abies. The sequence goes on from CBVK0100352266.1 coordinate 14,596, forward strand.
CTTCTAGCCATCATTATTTCCATTACTCTGTTTTGTTGGAATGCTGAGAGTGCTACGGGGGAAATCCCCCTAAACTAGGTGTAAGGAGTAGGAAGAGTGATAAATCCTTTAAAATATTGATCTAACCTTAATATACCCCAAAACCATCAAAACTAAGTGATGAGAGAGGAAGGAAAGAGAGAGTTAATGAGTGAACCTTCAGTGTTTGTGGTTAGTTTAGACCTCTTTCACTTGTTTTTGCCTAGATCAAAGATCTCATCCCAAAGATGACCTGGAAGGGGTTAATAATACAATGTAATAACACATACAATATATAATGATAACTTTAAAAGTATAAACATATAGATAAATGTTCAAATTAACAAAAACATGTAAGCATAGGGTTTTGGGACAAGGATAAACTCTTTTATTCAATTTCAAGATAAAAAGGGTTACAACCTTTGCTGGCAACCGCTCCATGAACCAAGTCTAGGATCCTCTGTCGTGGATCCAAGTGCATCAATCCCACATTATATTATCACAACCAACATATCACTAAGGGAAGGAGGAAGGGTTGAATAAGGAGAAAGGATGGAGGGGAAGGCTGAGGCTAAAAATCAGAATGAGATGCAGATCTTGGGCTAAGAAAGGGAAGGGATTTTGGTAGAGTTTTATTATTCTCTTTCTCATGCTCATAAATGACTCCCCAAGACCTATTTTTATATGAGAAAATATGGTTATTCAGTTTGGGGACATGATACAAGGGGTAAAATGGTTAGGAAATGACGCAACCTGCCCCTCAGCGGACGGTCACCTTCTCTAGGACCTTACACAACTCGGCCCGAAGAGTCAATGCTCTTCCAGCTCCCCTCGGGAGCCTTTGTTCCCACAGGTTACTCTTTCTCAGAACTGTGCTTGCGTATCGGGAGATCGGGTCTCGCGATATCGCGGGACTTGCGCCATGCCTCCAAGCTATCGAATACCGAGATCCCAATTCTCATTGGTCAACAGTCAACCTCGGGTTATCGCTACTCGCGATTCCGAAGACCTGCTTTTCCCAACCTCCGAGCTCCGAACACGCGATGCCACGTGCGATACTTCACGTAATCTCCGTGGGACCCGTCGCGACTCACGCTCTTGCGGTTTCTCCGTGCTCCTTTTAGTGCCGAAATTGTCGAAGTGCCGAAACCCCGACTCTACAGGATCTCGTGCCACCTGTCCGCGCTCAAATTGACGATCTCGTTTACGTCGAGAAATAACGACTCGTGATCTCGTCGTGCATGAAATACTCGCGCTCGCCAACCCCAATATTCTGATGCACGATGACCCCCTCCGGGTTCTACCCGTTCTTGAAGGCTTCTTTCCTTAAGAAGTTCAAGTCGTCGATTCTCTTCCTCTTGAAGAGTTCTTAGCTTTCCCACCTTTGTCCTATGTAAATGAACCAAAAGTGATATCCCTCCTGAGATTTTAGTCCCCTGATTCCTTCCGAGAACTCTCGAACACTCTCCTTGTGCTCGACTTCAACCTTCGCCAAATCTCAACGATACTGAATGTTTCCAGGTTCTATGCACTCGCAGTCACAGCTATTCCAACCTTCCCTTCTCTCAGACTCTCTACTGAGATTTCACATTCGACCTGCACTTCACCTGCACGACTCGAAACCCCAAGTTCGTTCTGAGCAAAAACAAACAAGAGTTTAACTACTTAGCCCCTTCGATGCACTCTATGCGGAGGAATTCAACTGCACTCTATGCAAGAATCTCCGGGCTCAAGCAGAGAAACAATTGAAACTCATTTACTTCATTCTCTCAGGTTTCAAACCTGATATGAAATCGCATACGCAACATATAAAAGATAAGCATAAAAAGAAGCAAACATGCACAAGCATAAGATCAACAACACACAGAGATCAAACACATCCATGGGATTGAATCAAAGTCTTTCCTATTAATTCAATGTCTGTACATGGAAGTTCTTCACAACTCTCTGTTCTGCTCCTTTCTCTCAATGCTAAAAGCTGAATAAATGTAATGATGCCCTTCTACAATGATACAAGGGAAGGCGTCTATACTCCGTTTTCCCTCTCGAAAGCAAAACTGTCTAATATACAGTTAATTCCTATCTACCAGCATTAAAACTATTAAATTCCTTCTTATCTATATTACAATACAAATGCACCCGGCTTTGAATGCCTCCCTTCAAACGACGACACAACAATCTTTTCAAAGTATATTCAAGATGCGTGTGCTGGTGCTGTCCAGCTGTTCTCCTCTTTCCTCCACGTTGCTCACTTGGTTAAGTCGTAGATGCTCCTGCATCATACTCCTCGGCTCAAAAGATTTCATGGACTCCTGTCCATGAGCTGCTGCACGGTGTGCCCATGCTTCTGAATCACTACCTCTGGTTCCCAGCTGGCATCTTCCACTGGGTGGTTCTTCCATTTTACCAGGTATTCAAAATACTATTTCCTCCTGGTCTTCTTTCCAACTCGTTTATCTAGTATGCACTCCATCTGCGGTCTCTGTGCAACTGGTAATTGTTTCTGCCACTGGATCACCAGTTCCTCAGTTCCAGTGTTTGCTTCATTAGCCCTGTAAGGGTATAGATCCGAAATGTTGAAAATCGGAGATATTCCGATGCCCTTCGACAACTCAAGCTCATATGCATTTTCGCCAAATTTCCTCAGGATTCGGCACGGTCCAATTTTCTTCAACTTGAGCTTGTTGTATGTTCCCCTTGGGAACCGTCCTTTCCTCAAGTGCGCCAGAACCATGTCCCCAACTTCAAACTGAAGCTGCCTTTTCCTTTGATAGGCTCTGCGCTTATATTCCTGATTCATCTTCTGCAGTCGCTGCTTCACCTCTGCGTGAAGTTCTCGCATCGCTTCAGCGAATTCCTCAGCTCTCGCGCTGCTAGTCTCAGCCTGTTCTAACTCCCTGAGTTCAGATACTCCTCTTGGCTGTGTCCCATACAAAATTTGGAATAGAATCTTACCTGTACTCCGATTCACCGAATCGTTGTACGTGAATTCTGCCTGCAGTAGGATCTGATCCCAACTACTGTGATGCTCCGTCACTAGGCTCCTCAACAGATCCCCCAAGCTTCTGTTGACTACTTCGGTCTGTCCATCTGTCTGCGGATGGTATGCAGAACTGAATGCCAAATCAGTCCCCAGCTTCTTCCATAGCGTCCTCCAAAAATGGCCTATGAATTTGGTGTCCCGATCCGAGACTATGCTCCTCGGTAATCCATGCAATCGGACAATCTCTTTGAAAAATAAGTTCGCGATGTGCGTCGCGTCGCTTGTCTTATGACACGAAATGAAATGTGCCATCTTAGAAAACCAGTCCACCACCACAAAGATAGAATCAACTCCTCTTTGAGTTCTTGGTAAACTCAACACAAAGTCCATACTAATGGCTTCCCATGGCCTCTCGGGTATGGGCAATGGCTGATAGAACCCTATGTTCTGCTTTCGGCCTTTCGCATGTTGACATATTCTGCACCTATCAACAAATCGATTTACATCTGAGCACATCCCTGGCCAAAAGTACGATTCGCTCAGCTTTGCAAATGTTTTTTCATGTCCAAAATGACTTGTTAAGCCCCCGCTGTTCTTCTCTTTCACCAAATTCTCTCTCATAGAGAAATTCGGTATGCATAACTGGTTTCCCTTAAACAACAATCCATCCTATATCAAAAAATCTATCCATGGGCTCCTATCCCCGAGGATCGGATTCTCGGCCGCCTCATAAGCTTCCCCGAAATCAGTATCACCTGTATACATCTCCTTCAGGTTCTCAAAACCCAGCGTTTTGATCCTGAACTCCTGCAGCAATAAACATTTTCTGCTCAAGGCGTCAACCACCTTGTTCGTAGTCCCTGAAATGTGCTTTATGACAAAGGTGAAATTCTGCATGTATTCTACCCACTTCGCATGCTTTTGGTTCAACTTCTCCTGTTGACTCACGAACTGCAATGCGTGGTTGTCACTGTACAACACAAACTCCTTGGGTATGAGATAATGCCTCCACTTTTTCAATGCCTGGATAATGGCATAGAATTCTTTGTCATATGTGGAGTACTTTAACTTCGCATCATCCAGCTTCTCGCTGTAATATGCAACCGGTCTGTCATCCTGACTCAAAACTCCTCTAAACGCGTACCCAGTAGCGTCACACTTCACCTGGAAGGTTTTCTGAAAGTCAGGCAGCACCAACACTGGCTGCTCAGTTATCTTCCGCTTCAACAGATTGAAGCTCCTTTCAGCCTCTGCTGTCCACTGAAAAATTTTATGCCGCTTCCTTACAGTGTCCATCATTGTAGCGCTAATTCCACTGAAGTTACGAATGAACTTTCGGTAGAAACTAGCAAGTCCATGGAAGCTCCTTACCTCAAAAACATTCCTCGGCGATGGCCAATTCCTGATTACATCAACCTTCTCAGGATCCATCTTCAATTCATTTGCCGAGATTACAAAACCCAGATATATGAGTTCTGTCTGCATAAATGAGCACTTCTTCAAATTAATCAACAACTTCTCCTGTTGTAGCCTTCTCATCACAGTGGCTAAATGTCTCAAGTGTTCAACCCTAGTTTTGCTGAAAATCAGTATATCATCCAGGTATACTACCACAAATTTGCCAATGAATTCCCGTAGGAATTCATTCATCAGCCTCATGAAAGTGCTGGGTGCATTTGTCAAGCCAAATGGCATGACCAGCCATTCGTACAAACCCTCATTTTTTTTGAATGTTGTTTTCCATTCATCTCCCTCTCTCATCCGGATCTGATGATATCCTCTCTTGAGATCTATCTTGGAAAAATAATTTTCCCCACTTAGGCAATCCATCAAGTCATCCATCCTCGGAAATGGAAACCTGTATCTGATGGTAATATTATTTATTGCCCTGGAGTCTGTACACATCCTCCAGCCTCTGTCCTTCTTTGGGCTCAGTACTGTCGGAACAACACAGGGACTAAGACTTTCCCTCACTAGTACTTTGTCTTGCAGATCCTGTACCTACCTCTTGACCTCCTCGTTCTCCTGAGGTGTCAACCTATACGCTGCTTTGTTCGGCAAACTTGCTCTGGGTATGAGGTCAATATGATGACTCACACTCCTCATCGGTGGAAATGAACACGGTAGTTCATCCACGATGATATCAGCAAACTCCCCCAGTAGTTGCTGAATCTCCTCTGGCAAGTTGTCCACTCTTGTGCTTGTCAGGACAATCCTCAGCTTCCTGACAACAAGGAACTGTGGATCTTCATTCTTCTCCAACTCTATGTGAAGTTCATTCCCACTCATGAGAAGTATTGTGTTGCTACTCTCCGGCTTCACTTCCTTATCTTTTATCGGTAGCAGTTTATGGACTCTCCCATCCTTCTCCAAGGTGTATGTGTTCATTCTCCCATCATGAACAACATGTCGATCATACTGCCATGGTCTACCCAATAAAACATGACAGACATCCATGGGAATGACATCGTACAAGATTTCATCTCTATATTCACCCATTTTAAAATTGACCAAGCACTGTCTCATAACACATACCTGGTGTCCTTTCTTCAGCCACGTCACTTTATATGGACTCGGGTGCTTGCTCGTTTTCAGCTCCAGTTTTTCCACCATCTCGGTCGAAACGAGATTATCAGTGCTCCCACTGTCCACTATGACTTTGCATTTCCAGCCCTTGGTCTTGCAAGTCATCCGGAACAGTCTGCATCTTTGCACTGAGCTACCCACCTCCTTCTCAGGCTTCAAGAGAGCCTTGTGCACTGTCAGTGACTTCTGACTTCCAATGTCTTCATCCTCCATGTTATGTCTCTGCGCCTCAGCGATGTGAGTTTCACTTCTGTCCAATTTTCTGTCTGGACAGTCTACGGCCTTGTGTCCATCTTTACCACACGTGAAACATGTGATAACTCCTCCTCGACCTCTACCTCTACCTCAGGTATGAGGAAATGTATTGGCATCAGCGTAAACTCCTTGCTGATCCAGTTGCTGTCTCCTCGGCTCAAAATTTGGCTGCCTCTGCTGTGAGGTTCCACCTTTTTTAGATTTTCCCTGAGGCCTCTTCCAATCCTCTTTGGGCTTCTGAATTCTTTCTGGGGCAACTGTCTTGCCTCTCGGCTAGCTCCTGCCTCGCCCTCGTTGTCCTTGCTTTCGGCTCAGCTTTTCTTCGGCTTTCAGAGCCATCTGGTACGAATCCTCAATAGTGCGGATGGTAACCATGCTTAACTCGTCTTGAATATCATACCTGAGACCGTTCAGGTATCTCGCCACCTTTTCGTCATCACTTTCCCGATGACCTGCTCGAATGTTGAGCCTGTAGAATTCCTCTGTGTATTCTCTCACCGTCATCAACTTATGTCGCAGGTTCTGCATGCGTCTGAACAGAGTGATCTGGTAATCCTTCGAAATGAACTTTTCCTTCATCTTGGCGATCATCTGATCCCATCTTTTGATCTTCTTTTTTCCCTTGGAGCGCCTGTCCGCCTGCAACTTGTCCCACCATAATGCTGCATGTCCCTTCAGCTTGGTGACAACATGTCTCACCTTTTTGTCTTCTTCGATGTCCTCATAGTCGAAGTAGGTGTCGAGTGCTCGGATCCAATCCAACAAATCCTCTGCATTTAGACTTCCCTCATAGATGGGAATGTCCATCTTTTTTTTCGAGCTCATCCTCGAAGTGA
>CBVK0100352267.1:0-21272 GCA_900067695.1 Picea abies
AAAGCACTTTCTCTTAGATTGTCCAGCCTATACCCATATTAGATCTCATTTTCAAAATATTGATCACACTACCAACCTTCCTAACATGTTAACTCAACAAAAGTATGGTGATCTTGGAAAGCTTCCCTTAATGCTTTTCGAGCACAGAAACAAAATTCTAAAGAATCACAAGTAATCACTTACCTTCTTAAGATCCGATAAATCAATTAGGTCTTAGTGGACGTTAATCATCATCATCATAATAATAATAATACATCATAGATTTCAACTTGTTTGAAGAATTATTTTGATGGTGTTTATTTACATTCCATTTCTTAACATACTTAAACACATTATTAAATTAAATGTGATTGTTCAAATGCCATATCATAATGTTATGGATGTTTGAAAAAAAAAATTAAAAAATTAAAACTTGGTCACTTAAAACATAACTTGTATGCTTCATTCTTTACTATAAATACACTTCTATTTTTTTTTGTCTTCCTGTATTCATATCAATTATAATTTTTAAAAATTTATATACCAATATGTAGAATTAAATTCTTAAGTTTACATGTATTCCTTTCACTTTTCAAAATACATAGACCTATCATTAATTAAAAAATCATAATATGAAATCACCATTAAATAAATTAACCAATTTTTAAATAAAATATTTTTAATTATAATATCTTTATAATTCTTTTTAATTATATTAATATAAAAAACTCCCTTAAATTACTTAAACATTCCTTCCCATTCGTTTATTTAAGAAATATGATAGTGTACAACTTTTCTCTAACAGAAAGTCCAAACCATTTTAACAGAAAGTCCAGTCCATTTCGATAATAGATGTTTATGTGTTTAGCTCTCATACTTTTTTATTTTTGGTTGAAGTTGTATTGACAGTTTTGGGATGGGTAGCTATAAAGACTTATATAGCGAAAGTTTTAAAATGTGATGTTTTAAATACTTTCAAATAAAATTGTAATTGGAAAATCAAATTTAAGATAATTATAATAAATCTTTACATGTTTAAAAATTAAACTTAAGTTTAAGAATGATTATAATAAGTTCTTACCCATTTACTATTATAACACAATTCTTAAACCTAAGCTAATTATAATAAATCTTTACCATTAATTGTTATAACACAATTTAATCGAGCAATTCATTTTTTTTTCATTAAAAATATATATTAATATATTTAAATATTTAGATAATGTAATTTTTTTTTTTAATAAAATATTTATATATTTTCAATTATCATAAACTAAATTTAAGAAAAATGTAATATATATATATTTAATATACAATTCAATTTTTTTAATTAAAAAATCCAATTAACAAAAAATAACTATAATTTTTTTTAAATTTCATTTTGAAAATATTGATGATGATGATTAGTGTCCACTAAGACCAGAATTGGTCTATCAGACCTTAAGAAAAGTAAGAGATTACTTGGATTTCTTTAAAATGTTATTTCTATACTTGAAAAACATTAAGAGAAGCGTTTCAAGATCACTAAAGTTTTGATGACTTAGAAGGTTAGGAATGTCGGTATTGTGACAAATATTTTTAAATTGTGATCTAATTTGAGTATACACATGACACTCTAGGAGAAAGTGTTTTTCATCTTCAACCCTCCTGGTGTCACAAAGGTGATTGATTCTTTCCTTCCATGGTGTTTTGGGGATTGCCCAATGCCTAGTATCACTATGCAACTCATGAGAATTATTTCTTATTTTAGAAATATTGATTCTCTTCTTTTTGCTAGTCAAAATAGAGAGATACTTTTGATCTTCAAGATTAGAGTTAACCACCTCCTTATAATATCTTAATTTTATTTTATCCTCTAATTCGTTATCACACCATAGATTCTCCTTAAATTTAGCGTGTACAATATTTTTAATATCATCGGTATTCTGTAGAATAACGTCTTCTTTTATTCCCCAATGATTTAGCCAAGACTTGGTATCATTATGCCATCCCTCCTTGAGTTGTTGGTGATTTTGGCTAGAGTTTGAAGCAATTTTGGGTAGCCTCTTGTCATCCATGTATTTTATCTTGTTCTTTTACATTAAGTAGTTAATCATAGTTGTTCTCTCGACAGGGAAAATGATCGCTTCTATGAGGAGGATAAGATATGGTGTATTGCCTTTAAATTTGAGATTATAAGTTATAAAATTCTTTTAAATATGCTCTATCTTTCTTCAGGATTCTCGAGAGATATTGCATCCCTAAACTTCACATCCATATAAGATAACAGGAGTGACAAGATTCTTAAAGAGGAGCTTTTTCTTATCCCATAGCCAAAGGTTTACTAATTTGCAATTATTTTCAAGCCCATAATAACCTTCCCACTCTCCATTTATCCTTTTTTCAATGATACAGTTCCAATTGAGCTCGTGATGAATATCAATTCCAAGATACTTGTATGAACACACTTTCTCAAAGATATTGTTGTCATATACAAAAGCATTGTAGGTGATCTTGTTGGATTTAATGATCATAACCTTCGTTTTGTCAGTGTTTATAGTCATATGTATGTACTAGAGAAGAAGTCCTTGAGGATTATAAGATTCTTACTAAGGTCATAGGGATTCCTTTCCATAAGAATAATATCATCGACATAAAGAAAAAGGACAATGACTATACTAGCAAGAGTTGTTCCAACACAACCTATGGCTTCCAAACAATCTTCTAACTTGTCAATGTAAATGCCCAAAAGGGTAGGGAGTAGGGGACAACCTTTCTTGACTCCTATAGTGCAATTAATTTATTATGACCAACACACAATGATCATAAACTTGGAAATAATGTTCTCATACAACCTTACCGTAGCATCTCTCAGCCCAAAGGTAACTTTTATATCTTCTAACCTATTCCAAAGGTTGGTCCTAGGAACAATGTCAAAAGATTTCCTAAAGTCAACAAAAAAACAAAGGAGATTGGTTTTATCGTTGTGACACTCCTCTGTAACGATCCTAAGCATGATAAGGTGGTCCACAGTTGAATGATAACCTCTAAAACTATTTTGACCTTTAGCTTTTTTTCAATGGATTTCTAGCCATATGCTTATCTTCTTTTCCAAAATACTTTCATATAGATTTGCTAAAATGCGACCTTTAGCTTTTTTTCGATGGATTTCTAGCCATATGATTATCTTCTTTTCCAAAATACTTTCATATAGATTTGCTAAAATGCGGCTAATCATAATGGTGCTATAATTAGAGGGATTTATTTTATCTCCACTTTTAAAAATAGGTACAATTAGGCTTTGAGTCCAAGGTTTAGGGAAGACCTGCTTGATTGCTAAATTGAAGAGCTTATGTATGTGAGAGATCAGAATAGGCCCTCTAGTTTTTAATATTTTAGCTTGGCAGCCCTAGATGTCCTTTAGCTTTCTTGTTTGCAAGTCACTTAACCCCAAACTTTATGTCTTATATAGAAAAAACATCATCTTCTATGGAAAGTTTTGTAATTTTTTCTAGGACACTACGGGATTTGTAAATATTTTTAAGCTAGGAATTCCAGTCTGTCAGGGGAATCATAGCATTTTCTTTAGTTTTACGAGTCATAATTTTCCTCTAAAATTTCTTTGGATCTAGCTTAGAAAGGTGCAAAATATTCTCTTGTTTTCTATTTATGTAGTGTATTTTCCCTCTTTTAATTAGGGTTTTGTATCTATTAATCTTATCATATTTCAAAGACTCATTAGAGGCATCCCTAATGGATTTTATAGCAAGTTTACACTCGTTATCATACCAAGGGTTGGAAATTCTATTATTTTTTTTACACAACACTTCAATATAGAATTTTTTTTATGGAGGTAGAGAGGGTTGTTTTAAAATTATGATACATGTCTTCAATATTGTTCTTATACGATAGAAGATTTAATTCAGTGTTTAAGTCCTTCAAGAAGAGATCAAATTTATTTTTGTCAAAAATCAAATGCCTTTGGTTACCAGAGTTATATTCAAGGGGGGTTTTGTGCATGATAAAGTTTAGAGTTAGGGTTAAAGGTATATGATCAAAGTTAGGCTCATGATCGTTTAAAATGTCAAAATTTATTATTTGGTTGTAAACAAGGATATTCAATATCACATAAACCACAACACTACTACCTAGCCCATTGATACAATTCATCTGGTTAGATTTTGGCCACTTCATTGGACCAATGCAAATGGTAAATATCTTGAGAATTGCAAAGCTTGATTAGCTCAATACCATATAAATTCTCGGTCAAGTCTTCCACATTTCTCTTGTATCTATTAGCTAAAACAAGGTCCTTGTCTAACCACAAATGATTAGGGTTGGAATCATTGCTTATGATAATAGCTTGATTAATTGCAGTTCTAGAATTAAAGTCTCCTAGCAAGAGTATATTATCTTAATTTCTAAGACTATAAGTATCTTGTTATAAGATTTTATAGGGACACTTTTGATCTAGACTGTTCTTTGTGTAAAAATTAGAATTAATAGGCGCAAAATAACAAATTGCTATATACATATTCTTAGCATTGATATCTGAAATCTTCATCCAAATGAATTGAATGAGAGAGTCTTTTTTATGAAGATGAATGCGAGGATAAATGTTTGTTTTATGTAACAAGCTATGCCTCCAACCCCTCTATGGGAGGATAGTTTTAAGAAAGGATACAAAGTGTCTCAAATTTCTATTTGTTGTTATCCTTTTGGTCTCTATCCTTAATAATAGCTTTTTGGTTCCTAATTATTTCTCATTTTCCTTCCTTTCTGGTTTCCTTTACCTTTTGAACCTCCTTCCTTAATTTAGCTTGATCTTCTGGATTGAGGTCTTCATTTATAAATATTTCAGACCTTTTTAAGCTTGGAGTTTTATTAAGTATGTCATATTTATGGGAATTAGAGATTACCATAACCCGAATCAACCTATCTTTATGTTCAATTATTTTTCCCAACCTTTTTGCTTCCATAAGGACAATTGTTTCAATTTGTGATTTATTTTTGAAGTCCTCCTTGAGTATTGCTAATGTGTCCTCATCTTTTTGTTCTTTTATACCAAAAATTATGAGGTTCAAAGCTCTTTTGTTACACTCATGGTATAACTCTACGAGCTTATTCATTTCCTCTTTGATAGGTTTGATATCCAATTTGTGTTCCACACTATTTAAGGCCAAATTGTTGATTAGCTTTTATTCTAGCTCTTTGATCTTGTCCCTAATATTATTATTTTCTTCAACCTCTTCAACCTCTTCTTCCTGCCTTTATTGCTTTTGTTATTGGTTATTTTTTCTATTTGTTTTAATCTAGCCTCTATTTTCTACAACTAAGTCTCAAATCCTAATAGTTTATTGTCTATATGTCTCTAAATATTATCTTCTAAAGATCTAGATTTTTTTATCAAGCATTGCTACTAACTCACTTTAAGTTTAGCTTCTTTCTCTTCTCTACGTTTTTCTATTGATTCTATATATTCATGCAAACTATCTAGGGTTACTTTGTTAGGCCTTCCTCTGTTAGATTTAGGTATCAATGGTGGATTACTCATATTGAAAAGAAAAATAAATAAAAAAGAAACTTGTGCACCTGATTCATGGTAGGGTTTGAATAGTCACAAATGGGATTTAGTTACCACAAACAAGATTCATCCTAGACCCGCACAATGTATTCACCACATCAATTCACCATAGAGATAAGATTCACCATACAGATATATTATTGTTTTAATTATATGACTATGTATTCATCACATCAATTATTCACCGTAGAGATAAATATTCACGCAGTATGTATGCACCATAGAGATAATATTCACCAGAGAGATAATATTCATCGTTGTATGTATTCACTGTCTATTATAAGACACATAAGACATATCTCTTTTACTTCAACAATAAAGCATATTTCACTTTTCTAAATATAAATATCTAATAAATAAATAAATAAGCAAACTGGGATTTTTTTTCTTTATCAAAAGTTCGACTTCTCTTTTTGGTTTTAGTGAGATGGCCTCTAACATTGTATAGATAACAACTACAAGTCAAAGAAGACACATAGAGCATCACATTGAAACCAACAATTTTAATATTAGAATGAGAAAGAATGTTATCACATCAACCTTGGAATGTTCATAAAGCTTTATTATTGACCAACAATATCAACCTAGTACTTAATCATCCAATTATAGAAAGAGAATATTGTGGTGCCACCCATGTGGTGATTTGTACATCTATAAACCCAGCCATTGACTAACGATGTTTAAACCCATTTAAAAGCATTTGATATAGGATACTCAAAGCATCTTAGATGACCATATTAGAAATCCCTAATGGTTGACTAATGATGTTTAATCTCCTTCAAAGACATTTAATATGGGACACTCAAAACACATATACACCATAGCCTACTAGCACTATGTAGTAGTCTTGTCAATATTTGTCGCTTCTTTTTTTAAGAGGAAATTGTGGTGCATTGGTTTGCTAACTGCTTAATATGAGTGAGGTTGTTAGTTCCACTCCACTTTAGATAACCAAGATATTTAAATTCTAATCAATCTAATTATTTGTAGATTTTTCAAATCTTTTAGTCAATTAAAAAGAACTAAAGACCTTGGAGAACAATTCCACTTCCAATAAAATCTCTCATTACACCGAAGGTGTTTATAAGGGAGTGTTTTTCTCAACTCTTCGTCGCCTGTCTGTAGCCTATGGACGCATGAAACACATTTTTTTTCTGATTGACTTTTCAGACATATAGGCACGATTCCTCTTAGCTGGCAATGTTGATGTATTAGACAAGGCCCTTTACACCCTGGACAATAGTAGATGATTCTTGAGTTCAAACATAGCATATTTGACTATGTTTATTCTGATAACATGTTGATAAGTTGTTTGGAGGATTTGCAGGTCTTGCCTCTCTCATGGAAGTCGTTGGCTTTGACATTGAACAATTGGATGTATGTTCAATTGATCCCTTGATGCTACCGTCTGAAGTGATGTTGTTGCTTCTTGCCAAGTCTTATTCCTTCAGATCAATAGTAGATATGGCCTTTCCACTAATAGAATTATGAGAATCTGTCCTTTGGGATTTTGGAGAGCTAATCCCAACACAATACTTGACATTGGAACAGTTTGAGGAAGTTAGTTGAGCCAAGTTACATGTAGAAGAAGAAGTCATTTCTGCGTTTTATACGATAAGCTCGTCTATAGCTGATTTGTAGCCTTAATTAACTAGTCCACATCCATGTTGTGATGCTCCAGGGATAGTCTTTCTTGTAGGTCATATAATTGAATTGTCGTAGGACCAAACAACCTAACCTTTCTGTCACGAAGTCCTTTTTCCAGCTTGAGGAAGTTAGTTGAGCCAAGTTACTTGCAGAATCATAAGTTATTTCTACGTTTTGTACGGTAAGCTTATTTATAGCTGATTTGTAGCCTTAATTAACTAGTCCACATCCTTACTGTGTTGCTCTAGGCATAGTCTGTCTTATAGGTCATATAATTGAATTTCCATAGGACCAGACAACTTAACCCTTATGTCACGAAGTCCTTTTTCCATTTTGAGGAAGTTAGCTGAGCCAAGTAAGCTGCAGAAGCAAATGTCGTTTTTGCGTTTTGTACAGTAAGCTCATCTATAGCTTATTTGTAGCCTTAGTTAACCAGTCCACAACCATACTGTGTTTCTCCAGGCATAGTCTGTCTTGTAGGTCATATAATTGAATTATCGTAGGGCCAAACAAACTAACCCTTTTGTAACGAAGTCCTTTTTCTGTTCAGACGCATTATTCTCGAGTCCTGCTAGACCTTATTTCTTGGTTGTATCTCAATAACCTCTGCTTTTCTCTCCATCTCCCCAGACTTGCACTTGAACCCTTTCCATTGTCTTGTATTTTGTTATTATAATGATTTCGATGATCGTTGGCATACTCTTCCTATTAATGGGAATGAGCGAAGAGGAAATCGACCTCAACCCAAAACCCTGTTGGATCTCCACCAATCATCCAACAATTGAACTCGATGAAGATTTATTTAACCAGTCTAATTAATAGCTCTTTTCTTTACCCTACACTTCCATTGGAGTCCCATTACAACAAAGATGATAACCCATGTGAGACTCATACTCAGGTCTTGTCCGGGATAGACATTGTACAACAATTGTGGGGTTATAATAATATGCCATCTTACACAGACATGTTATGCACCCAAGATTCTCATCTGCTTCAAAACATGCCTTCTTATTCCACATTAGCACTCTAAAATTCTTTGTCGTCAGTGCCCAACACCTCAACCAATATTCATGTTGTTATTGAAAGTTCTTATATTCAAATCTATGAAATGGTTGACTCTGCTATTCCGTTCTTCCATCCAAAGAAAATTCTACATTTTGGTCCAGTTCACCCAATACAATTATGAAAAGGGGTGAACAACAACACCAAAAACAATCAGAGACTCACATTAGAAATTTTGGTTCCACGTTTTTTCCCACGATTTCTAACAATATACATTTGTCAACGCCAAGCCTCTCTGGTAGGGGACCCCTTCAGTCCAATTCATCTTCTCTTACAAATAATCCTTCTCTTTCCCATGCTCAGAACAATTCCTATTGCGAAGCCTCTACAAAAGCAGCGCATGATTTCGGGTCTCTTCAAGATGATCTTGGGCGATGTGACATGATCTATAGACATCGATACAACAATCGTGATTTAAAACATTTATGACAAAAACACTCTTCGATATTTTCTTCGGTGTTTCCTTCCCCACTTCGGGGTATATGAAGGTAATATTATAATACGTTAAAATTATATTACATGAAATCCCACAGTCATATTTTCCACAACATCCAATACAATTCACTGTCGTTGGGGTTTACAAAATTTTATTTTTATTTTTATTTTATTGTTTAATTACACCGAAGGTGTTTTTTTAAGGGAGAGTTCCTTTAGAGGCCTTAGTCATCTGTCTGAAGCCTAAAAAAACTTGCCAAGTGTATGGTAATCATGTAGACCTACCACCTATTTGCATTGTTTTTGTTATTGTTTTCACACGTATCTACACTGTCTTCGTTATTGTTTCCAGGTTTGTCGATGAAGTGTTTTCAAACTTGTAGGCAAAGTTTTCCGGAATAAATATTTCTTAACTCTGCATAACCACCTTCATATTCTTCACTCCACTGTTGTTGTATTATTTGTCATGTTATCTATTTCGAAGCTCTCTCAAATGTTCAAGTTTCATTTAAATTTGTGGATTTTCCAATACATACACCAAGCATCCTGTGATTGAACCATCACCATATCTATCACCGACACCACATATTTGGGTGGGTTGTGCTCTAAAATCCTCTCCCTCCTCTGGTTGGTTAACCAGGTGGAAAATGGAGGTTGGCGATGCACCAGAGAAGGAAGAGCGAGAAACAAGCAACCAAGATCCCTTGCAGGAATATGTCAGATCCCCTTCAATGTAGGTCTAATGAATCGTTTTACTAGATCCTACACCATTTTTCACATCCGTGGGAAGTCACAGGGATTTTGTGTTTAAGGGGATGGGGACTGAAGCGATCAAATATCTTGTCGAAGGAAATAATTAAACCCACATATATTGATTGAATGCCTTGCTTTTATCCAGTTGATCTGGTCATATCATTATTGCCACTTGAATCCACCAATGTTTTATCCCCAAATGTAATATTTTTTAATCGAGGGGTGCATGGATACATACTACTTTAGATATGGAAAATGGGTTTTTATTTTATATCCATTTTCCCCACTTTGGTTGTTGTTTTGTTGTGGATTTGCTAGATGGGTAGCACTGTTTGATATTTTTTGATATTTGGTTGTTGTTTTGAAGTGTTTTTTTTATTTGGGTTCTGTGTTTCTGCCATAGAGAAGTATGGAACCGTCAAAACGCTCCAAGACATACAGAGGAAATTCAAACTGTGGGATGCTTGGATGAAGAAAATAAAAGGTCAAATAATATTTATGGCATTACTTTAATACATATTTAAAGCATTACTTTAATACTTCGTTTCTAAAATATAGAAGACTTTCTTGCTATTTTTTTAGTTTTCTCTAGCATTTGATTATTTGGCTTCAATGGGGAAAGCACTAAGCCCCTTAGTAAAATAAGAAATTGCCAATATAGATAAGGATCTAGGTAGGAAACAAACAACCATGAATGCACCGAAAACCTATGTAGATCTTCTGGACACAAGGAAAATACCTCTCTTCTTAGATGAAGTCTCAGACTCTACAGAGAGCAACAAGGCTTCTCACCAGTATGCAATATCTCTCTAGGAAGTACTTGCCAAAGTGCATGTAAAAAAAATAATTCCCCATACAAGCAAAATCATGGCCATTGTTGTGAAGACTCTATCTTGAAGTGGAGGGTCATTGCCTCTGCAACAAGCTTGTGGAAGAGTTGTTTCATGAACAACCAGGTACGACATTGATGCTTGTGGAAGAGTTGTTGCAAGCCCAACCAAGTATGACATTGATAATTTTAGCTTGGAGGCCCAACAAGAGGGTGTTATAAGAGAACTATGTAAACCCATAGGAAAAGTGCAGTCGTTAGCAACATGTGCAACATTATGTTTGCGAGCTCTTGTAGACTCCGACAATTGGAAATTTTCTTCAATTTTCTCCATCAGAGTGAGGGTTTTGTTCTGTGCATTGGTTTTTCCTTTGCTCTATGTGATAAGACCATGCAATATGATTTTAAACATAAAGAAACAATATATATATGGCATACATTTTGCAAAGAAACAAATGAACAATATTTAATGCAATACAAGATCCATTAAACAAGTGGATATGTGGCACAACAATAGCGCATTTAACTTGGATCACAACATTGCGTTCGAATGGGACACATGTTTGGCCTCGCGATCACGCCCACATACATGTTTTGGAATTCCCATTGAGCTCTTACAATAATTGAACTTCTCTACAACAAGAGGATTTGTCAATGCATCAACAAAATTATCCTCTTGTGCATTTAATCAACAACACCATCCCCTTAATGGAAGGGTATTGAACATATGTGTGCTTGGACAAAGTGTGATAAGTGGGATTTTCTAAATAAACAGTGATTTAACTATCAAATTCAATGAACATTGTCCTTAATTTAAATAATATTTTTTTGTTATTATTTAAATAACATATTTTTTGGTCATTGTTCTTAATTTAAATAACAATTTTTGCATAATCTTTGTAGCTAGATTATCTCTTTATAAGCTTGAGTAGTTGTGATGTACTCAAATGCAATGTTAGATAATATCACCATTCAAAGTCATTTTCTTATCCATTTTAGTGTTCCACCAAATAGAATAAACACATAGCCACTTGTGGATCAACAACTATCAATATCTCCCACCCAATTTGTATAAAAAATCCATGTAAATCTATTGTATTTACTGTATATATTGTTTGCAACTACTACTTGCTATCCATTTGGTCATAGAGTGCATAGATTGTTGTGCAACATAGGGACCTCAAAATATTTTAATTGCAATTCAATCCTCTTTATCTAGATTCAAAATAAACTAACACAAACATCCCATTGTGAGGGATGATGCACATTAAAAAAAAAATAGGCTTTTCCTATTTTGCTTCTCCTTTTTAATTATTGTGTCATACTTATATTTGAAATAGAAACTTAGATATATGAGGGTTCAATGCTTCAACATTATGATTTTCCTATCCATAAATCTAAAATGGAATTAGTTAGAATTATTTGTCAAATTTTGTATGGATCACAAATAAATAAACAAGAGAGATAAGATGAAAGGCTTTAATGTACTATGGGACAAAAGTAAGTCTGCGGTGTTTGGTATTGGTAATAGCATTCCAATTGTTAGTTTAAGAGCAACACTTTGTGACAAATTTATACAAACAAATATTCCTTTGAGTAATACAATTTTTTTTAATCTTATTAATTAAATCTAATTTCTTATATAGTGTGGTTATAGGCTTTTTCCAAGGAGTTTCTCAATTTCTCATAGTATTAAATCATAAATGTATATCATAATTCCAACACAATAAGAAACTAAAAATCATCATTTTGAAATAAATTATCATTCTCTATCCATAATATTGCTTTAACAGGCTCTAAGTGAACCATCTTAGGTTACTTAATGGTGAAGTAATTCTAAATTAACAATAATTGTGAATCTCCATGTTCCTTGGGATTCCCACCCAAAATGGAGATGCACACAATAAACACCATATGTGTGTGTTGTTTGTTTACACACACACGCCATCCTTTTATAAGTGAATTGTGTATGCACTACATATGGAACTCCATTCTTGAGAGCTTGCCATTAGGAGTCAATGAGTCATCTTTGTTGCAAATTGTTAAGGGGATGACCCTCTTGTTCACATTGCACTATGGATCTTATTTGAACCAATGATTTCTAGCCTCTAATTGAATTGTGTTGGTGATTGACCAAAATATTCCGATACACAATAGTGACCCACATTTTCCTCATATTCTAATAGTCCTTGGAAGATTAAAAAACACCAAAGATTGATTTAATGATGAATTGGTATTTCACTACTTTTACATAACATCCTCACACCATACATCCATTTATATTTATTCTTGCTACAAGACCATTTAAAATATTCATTTTCCATAGAACAATAAAAACTCTAAACCTTTGAACAACACAACCATCTTAGTTCACTTAGGTGTTCCCTTTCCCTATTTTGAGATATGCTAGTTATTATTTATAAATACTATGATATTTAAATAAATATTTTTTATTTTGATTTTGGTTATTAAATATTTCTGTCTAAAATCCAATGGACGCCTATGCCTTGATATGGGTGGTCGTCACTCCACTGATAATAATATATGTTAACTTTTCTGCCTACCTTTTATAAAGCTGTAATAGCGAATTTCTGTCTCGCCTAAAAAGTTGGGAAAAAGCTAGAGAGCGTGCATGAAACAATATTTACTGACATGCACACAGTGTTCTCCACAAACATCAACTAAAATTTAGCATATTCAAACCCTGAAAGAATAAACATTTGCGTCTACGTACAGCCAAAATTGCATACATGCAAACACTTACCTTTACATGGAAAATCACACAGAGTATATCAACATACATTTTTTTACCAATAATCTAATAGAAATTAGAATGTATGCATATTCATAAATTTTATGGTGTTTATAGGCATTTTTTTTTTAAATTAATAGGAATAATTTATTCAGTATTTAAAATGACTTGATTAAAATTTTAAAAATATTAATAATAAAAATTATTTCAATATAGATAGTAAATAAAATATTTCAATATTTATCTTAAATAAAATAATTTTATATCAATTTTATCTATCTATAAAATAATTGAATTTAAAAAAATATTGTTACTTAGAAAAATAGCTTATAAATCCGATATCTTATTATATTTCAATGTCATCTTAAATAAAATAATTTTATATCAATTTTATCAATCTATAAAATAATTGAAACTTAAAAAACTCTTGCTCTCTCTAGAGATGTTTTCTACATCCCATCTCAATATGAGAGTCGTGTAATTCCTTTAGACCATAAATAAAATATCTCAATATATATTTTAAATAGAATAATTTTATATCAACTTTATTTATTTATTTATCTATAAAGAAATTGAAAGTAAAAAAGTTATTATTCTTGGTACTTTTTACATCCCAATATGAAGTAGATGTGTAATTCCTTGAGTACTTAACACACAATTGATAAATGGCATATAAAAAGATATTGATAACAAAAAAAAAAAATTTCAATGTGGGCCATAAATAAAATATTTTGATATCAACTCTCTTTCTCTAGATTATATATCCAAAAGCAATTGAAAATAAAAGTTTTATTTTGGTTAAAACATTTCAATTATGTGTTACTCAATGTGAGGGAGATGCGTAATTCCTTCTTTGCTTAAGATTTGCTTAAGATGAAATATATATGTTAAGAATCAACTCAAAATAAATAGAGAGTTATGATAGATTTACATATTACATTTTTTATTTTTATTTTCAACTTTTTAACTACATTTCTCTTATGAATAGTTAAAGGTATTATTGAATAGACATGTTTCTGAAATGGGTAACAATAGCCTCTTAACTTGTAGTAGATTATATAAAATTAGAAGATCTTATTGATTTTCTAGTGGATTTTATAAAATTATTGTTAAATTATATAATAATATTGACATAAAATTAAGATAATAATATACAAATAAAATTTATGATGTAATCTAAAAGTTCTAATTTTTTAATTTTTCTTAGGTATTTGTTTTGGATGAGTTTTTTCTAAAATTTGGCTAGAAATTTTGTAAAATGCATTCAAAAATACAATTTGAACATTGTAAAATTATGATTTCACCAACAATTGAGTTGAATTCTAGTGATAGTTACAAAAAAAGTCAAAACTTAGAACTTTTAGACTATGCTAAAATTTATTATTTTAAATTGAATGGATAATAAATAATAAATTAATATAATAATTTTATAACAATTTGATGAGAAAAACAATATTAAATTCTAATAAAATTAGTTTTTATTGGAAATTTTGAAAGACTTTTATTATAATTGACATCATTATAAGAGGATGTTAAAGTGTAATGGGGCATCTATAACCTCAACATCTAGAAGCACTTACTTTCTTGCCAACTAGATGGGACAATTTTGATACAACCCTTCTGGCTAAGAGGGTCAACCATTATACATATGGAGGGTGATCTTAAATGGAATGAGTTCAAGAGAATCTGACTTCATGTAGGCCTCAAAAGATATCATTCATCTAAATGCACCTTCATCAATGATACATGGATGAAGAATGATGTTCTTGATGGTAACTAGATTTTGAAAGGCAACAAAAGAGGGTAAACGAGGAGGATCAACTTTGTCAATATAAAAATTATCATCATGCCATTTGAAGGATCAAAAACACCCAAAGAAAACAATAAATCCTTTTTTGGTGAAGCACATGTTTGGGGACTTCTAAGGATGACATCATTGCAAGGGAATGAGATAAATCATATACTATTGTATAGTTATGGGTAGGATGTGCATGATGAATGGAGGCATTCTGTTATAATGGAAACTTTGGCACATTCAGGGAAGATCAACACTAGATCCAAGAATTTGCAAAGGTCCATTAGTGGATGTAGGAGGATCAGTAGAAGCAATAGGTGGTTCTTTGGGGGGGATAATGTACTAATAGGATCGTGTACACAGGTTGATATCAACTGAATCCATGTAAAGGATTTGGTAAGTGCCATATCTAGGAGTATTTGGTATGGGAGGTTGTCTAGGAGGAGGGGCTTCTTAAGTGGATATAAATCATTATGTTGGAAAAAGGTTTCTCAACACAATTGGTTGTGATGATGAAGGTTGTGCGGGCAGGTTGTTAGGCCAGTTAGATCCATCAAAATCTTGTTTTGGTCGCTTCATTCACATGAAAAAACTTAAGTAACAATAGACATGATGGGTGTAATGTCCATAGACACCACAAATACAACAAGGTTACTCAATGCGCAATTATGGGTTCATCCCCTGTTTAATATAGGGATCATTACCTTGTCCTTGGTTTGTGGCATTTTGGTTGCCCCTATCATTGGAATTGGGTTGGTTTTGATTCCCGTCGTTTCCTTGGTGTTGGCCATTTTTTCCTTCCCCTTTTTTTTTTTTTTATTATTCATATTTGGGGGGGTTCGATACTTTTTTTTTACATACATTTGTCCTTAAGGAGGAGGTGTAGGTTGATCAATGGGGGCTTGGGATACCATCACTATAGGAATTGGGGCTACTAATAGGGATAGGGAAAGGAAAGGATGATATGGATTCATAGCTTGCCCACCATAGGAGGAACTAGTATAATCATGCCCATGCAAATGTTGATGTGCATGGGATACAACATATGAAGTGCTATTGCCTACTTGAGATGAGGGATGGGATAAATCTTAAGGAGGGTTAGGATAACTATAAGGTGTTGGAGGACACCCAACATAGTCTTGAGGGTAAGAAGTGTTAACCCCACCATAAGGGTTACCATATCCAGTAGGTATAGGGGGATTATGATGAAAATGGTTATGCAACATAGACCCAATAACACCATCAGGCATATGGGATCTCCTGGTATAGACAAACCACTTGAGTGAGAGTGACAGACATTAGAAAGAATGGTATATAAATACCTAGATTGCGCATAAATGAGGTCATATTAGTGTTCCCTCTAGGTGGATTCCTCCTTGCTCTTAGGAATAATCATAGCTACATCCTTAGTAATGAGAGGAAGAAGTGACTTCAGGAACCAATCCATGAGGAATTGGTCATTAATGTTATCTTTGCATATGACATTCCTTCTATGTAATTCATGGATGTGATATGTGATATGGATTGTTCTAGTCCAATGAAAATTGATTAAAATCTTGATTCTTACGTCATGATAGATAAAAAAAAATAGGAAAACATTTTCTATGGATTCAAAGGTGGCATGAGTATCATGTGGTTGGTCTATGTACCATTTGGTAGTTGCACCCATAAGAGTGCATTGAAAGAGCCTCAACTGAAATAAATCTTACATTATGTTGTTGAAGGAACATCAAAGGTGGAATTGCATAATGCGGTTAGAGGGATCTTCTCCAGGGTGACATTCAAACTTAGGGATGTCCAAGGGAAGCTTAGTTGGCATATTGGGCCAATTGGCACAATGTTGGATAGGATCATTGATGAGCATTTTTAAATTGAGTATATTCAAACCTTCCTTGTAAGGAATATATGGATGATTGACATTAGCTCTTGTATTGGTTTTGACATTATTTCCTACCATGGTGGAACTTAGGCTAGAGGAAGATAAACCAATTGTGGAAGAACTAGTTCCAAGAGTAGATTAATTAGTAGTCCTCAAGGGAGGTGAGGACTCAAAATCCAAATAAGATGAGCATCCCAAATCTAAGGAAGAAGATCCCAAAGGTGGGCTAGGTGGAGGAACCTGAACTTGTCAAGTGGGGGATATAATATGTCCAATAGAAAACAAAATTCAAAGGCACCGTACCCTATGAAATAGTTTCCTTGGGGGAGATATTATTCCTGGATGCAAATATCACCCCTAAGATGCACAAAGTCAAATAAAGGATAAGCTAACAAAGCAATGAATTAAGAAAATTGATTAAAAAATCAATCACTACATGCTCAGGTGATGCAACAAATAGTTTGATGTGTGTTTAGATCAATAATAGATAGCCTAATTATTTTTTTTTTTTATAAAATAGAAAATACTTTATCCTATGAGATGGACTAAATGCACTTGAACAAGTACTAGACTATGGTTAAGAGCCTTCCAATCAACTAAAAATAGGGGGAGATGAGTTCCCATACATTAATGAGTGAAGGTATGAAAGAGGCAGTTATAACTAGGGGGAAATGGGTGATTAAATCCTAAAGGATTATAGAAATATGTCTCAGGTGCCCTCCCCCCTACGAGAGCCACTGGGTAAGGATACCTAATATAAGGGACACTAAACTACATCTTCATAGACATGTGCAATAGGTTACCTTCCCTTCAAGATGAAATCAAATGATTGGGGGATCTTTAGTAGTGAAAGAGCTAGGAGTATCAATCACACCTCCAATCCCAACCTTGGAGTTATCCACTCCAAAGTGCATGTATGTTTCTAAATGGGTTTTGACCATGTTCGATAGAAAGGATTTTAAAGTACATTAAATTTCAACCACTATGTCTTGATGTGAAATGATTATGAGGTGTTATTTGGATGATTATTCCCACAATACTAACCTAACTACAAAATTGTTTTTGGCCCAAGGGGGATTATGTGTGTTATATTAAGTGGTTAATTTTAGGTTGAACTTGGAATCATGAACCAAGCATATAATTTAGGCATGAATTGTGTGCACACATGGTGTGTTCAATTTCAAATAAAAATGCTTGGAAAGTAACGTAAATTGTAATAACCAAAGGATACAATTAAGAAGCAATCTAAAACTCAAACAAATACTAAAGAATAAGACATTTTTCTTTATCTTAATTAAATTTTAGAAATTAAATGATCTTGCTAAATTTTAGATTCATAAATGAACACATTCTACCTTAAACTAGGGCTTCACAAGCATAAAATTTCGAAGAAAAAAACCACTAAAATTAAGTAAAACACTAGGAATCTAAATGGACTCATTTCTTTCACTAAAAGGAATTTATAATATGAAATATATAGCTGTCTAAAATAGCAAGAAAACATGTCTTAAATATGAAAAAGAAAGAAATAACCAAGCTTGAAAAATACAAACAAAGGTTTCTCACACAAACCCCATAACACGACAAATACTAAGGCAATAGAGAATGTTTTTCTTTATCCTAAATTCATGTAAGAAAAATATATCTAAGGGATAACCAACAGGATAACCAACAGGGTACATTTTTGTGCTATACCACACTACAACAAAAAATTGAAATGCAAACCAAAATAAATAGGAAATGGAAGATACTAGATACCCTAAGGGGTTTCTTTCTCAGCCTATGATACTTATAAAATAAATCACTTCATCTACAACATGAGAATTCTAAAGAGTGAAAACAAACCCTAAAAAACACTCATAAACCCAAGCAAAAACCCCCAAAACGGATTGGATTATGGACCATGTGAAAAAACTTACCCAGTTTTCCACGTTGACAGTGTAGGAATTGCCCCCAAAAAGTGTGTTGGCTCCAAAGGGAATTCTAAAGGCCATATGATGATTTTTGAGGTATATATAAAAGTATTCAAGTTCCAAGGTATTTTTTAAGGATTCAAATATTATACCTATGTACAGTATTCTAGATGGCTATTTTGGTTTGAAAAAACATACATATAAAATGCAAGCAAATATTCGATAAATGTTTTGGCGAATATTATCAATTTAATCATATTTATGTAAACAAGAGGAGATTTTTTTAACCATTTTGCTAATAACTCAACACATTTTTTCTTGTAGACACAACACATAAATCAACACCAAGCAAAAATATCCAACAACACAAAGATTAAAGGGGGTATGGGGGATTGAACACACACCCACAACTAGGGTATATAAATAGGTTATTTCACCAGTGGAGTGGAGAATAGAAATAGGTTATTTCCTTAGTGGAGATGTCAATCTACTAGTAGAAATTTGCAGCATGGGCATGCAATTTAATTTTTTTTTTTTTATTAATTAATAATTAATAAATTAAAATGGCATTGTAATGTTAAAAAAATGATTAGTGGAGGTTGGAAACCTTTTTATAATTTGGTATAGAATTGTTTAGAATATTATGGGAATAAAACATGTTTCCTTTTGGCATGATTGTTATTCTAATGATTTTGTATGGTTATGAAATCTAAGGTTGTAGTATTTCTAAGGAATTTTTTAGGGAAATAGAGAAAATCTAGAAGCTTTAAAATATGCTTTACCCTGTCCTTGTTTTAGAGGCTTGTCTCTACCCATAGAGTGTACTTATTGTAAAAGTAACATGCAGAAATAATGACTTTTTATATAACCTTGGTGACTCAAAGATAAAGAGAAGTTGGACTGATATGTTACTTCATTTATCTAATATTTGAGGTAGAGGTAGTAGAAGAAGATGCCCTTTAGAATATCAACACTATTAACAATATTGTTTTAACTTGAAAAAATAAAAAAATATTAAAATGAGATTAAAAATAAGAAAAAAATACTTTACTACAAAGATGGCATTAAACTAATATCACAAAATTAACCTTTTATTGTTTTTAATTTTAAAAATAAAATAAATATTATTAAAATAAAAGCAAATTTTCATAAGCTTCCTAATAAAATTGATTGTGACTTGGAAAAAAATTAAAACATATTTTAAAATAGAATTTGTAAAGTTTAAAATCCTAACAAAGTAGAAAACAAGAAAATCACTTTTTCCACCTAGATTAAATATTATTTTAAGAACATAGTATTTATATTTATAACATATTCCTCCATAAAAAAACTAAAATAAATTCAACAATTAAATTACATTTTCTATGATTTAATATAATTTTGTTTTTTTTAATTGATATTTGAAAATGAATACAAAGATTATATTCCTTGTGCATGAATAAGAAGAGGTTCCTTAACTCATATGTGTGGTTGAAAGTGGCGGTGGCCTCCCTGATAATAACGTACGTTGAATTTTGTGAATACATTTCTATACAGCTACCTTTTAGTGAGAGAAAGTTGTAATTGCTTTTCAAGTGAAGACAAACATTTTTTTTCTCCCCTCAACCTAAGAGAAGCCATAGAACAAACAAATATTTAATAAAATATATGACCAACCAAAATTTACTTCATTCAAAGTTGACCAACTGTACTGCATGGACTACATACAAACAAACGCCTCATACTTTTAAAATACAATGGCAGCACATCACAGAGAATAAATTAACATATATTCCTCTCATATAGTTTGATTGTACATCTCTAGCCAATAATTCATACATAATGGAAATTGACAACACATACTCTTTTTACTTTATGTAGAGCTCTTTGAACACCTCCCTTTACTTAAAAGGTGCCATTGAATAGACTTGGCATACATATAAATCTTATAATATTGCACTTCCTTTGTTTTTAAAAAAAATTAAAACTCTTTGAATACTTCCCTCTTGTAAATAGTTAAAGCTATTATGGAATTGACTTTGATTATAGAATTAATGTTAAATAATAATAAAAAATTGATATAAAATTAAAATAATAATATAGCACTAAAATCCATGCCTTTTAATTGATTAGTTATAAAAATCATGAAAAAGGAAACATTATGATATTTATAAAACAAATTATGGAAAAAAATATTAATATTTTTTAAATGAATTGGTTTTTGGCATTGAAAGGTCATAATAAGAAAATATATCAATAAATTTTAAATGAAGAGGTTTTCAAGACATCTAGAAATATCATAATTATTGATGCCACTCATAATTAACACCATTATGAATCAAAGATAAAATAATTATAAATCAAAGGTAGATTAAATGTTTTATTATTTAAAAGAAACATCTTCAAAGATTTTGGCTTTATTTTATATATTTTCTTCCTTATATTAAAAAAAAACAACAAACAAATTCCGAGATATATGCAAGTTAATGAGGAACTTTAAAAGTATATGCAAGTTAATGAGATTTTTTAAAAGATATAATAAAAATATACAGATCACACACCATGTAATATAATTATGAATGATACAAATAATCTCCACATAATATACATCCCCAACTTATATTACCTTTCAAATACAATTTAAAATTATATATATATATATATATATATATATATATATATATAT
>CBVK0100352268.1:0-21272 GCA_900067695.1 Picea abies
TCGGTGGGGTCCGGAATGATCTGTCCACCGTAGATCTGGGTGTGATCATCTAGACCATTGATATGTGAATGGAGTATAAGTGAGGGCGCAGAAAATACATGCACCGAGAAAACTTAGGATAAGTGCTTTTTCATGGGCTTTCTCCAAGGCTCTTCATGTCAACACCACCAAGGGGTTAGTCAAACGACCCTTTAAGTATCTGAAACATGGTGCAACACTTACATCAAACTGGTTCTTATTGAAATGAAGCAACAAAACAACTAGCCTATATTCTAACCTAGCTTCCTATGACAATTAACCCAGATTAGACTGTTGGGTTAAGAATTTATTCTACCCTGGGGCTATCTGACCAAGATTAGACAGTCTGGCCAGATTTATTTACTAATCTAACCTAGATACTTTGGCTAAGATTAAATTGTTTAGCCAAACTCATTCACTAATCCTATCAGCATCAATTTAAAAAGAACTTGGCCATGCTTGAAAGGTATGGACCAAGTTACTATTATTGCATGCTTGAAAGGTATGGACCAAGTTACTATTATTGCATGGGGCTTTTATTGCAATTTTTTTATGCCCTCTTTTCTTTTGTTTCTTTTTCTTTTCTTTTCTTTTCTTTTTCTTTTTCTTTTCTTTTTCTTTTTCTTTTCTTTTTCAAATTATTTGCAGAATGAAAAATCATTTGTCAACAAAAAATACTAGAGACAGATAATATCCTAGTCACCAGTTGATCCTATAACTTATAGGGTGATAACACATAGTAAGTGTTTTTTATTGGGTATGGGTTTACTACTGGTAACTCCCTTAATGAGCCATTGTACCATTCTTGACCATACTTACCAGTTTCCATCATTGTTCCCCTCAATTTCCTTATATCTTGGGATTTTAGGGTGTATTGACCCAAGATAGGGTTGTCCCTCATTCTATGGGAAGAAAGGGATGAAGACCCAGAGGGGTTGATGTTGGGTAAAATATAAAAGCCTTGTATAAAACTTCCATATGCTTCACCCAAGGATCACCCAAGAAAGCTATGAAACACTTATCTTTGAGTAAAGGGGACCCACAATATAATAAAGAATGCTTAAAAGGTTAGGTGAAGGATAGGGTGTCTCATCATGATCCAACCTATCACCTCCATGAATATCTAGTGGTATGACATTGCCATCATCTGGTCACAAAACTAGGGTAATGGCTCTAAGTTGCATGGCTAAGAGAAAGTGGGTCTCATCACGAGCCATCCTTCTCATTTTCACTAGATGTTTGTGGGTGACATTTCCATCATCCGGTCACCATGCTGGGGTCATGAGCTTCAACCTATCCTTATGCTATATTGAAATAAAACAAAGAAAGAAAGATAAAAAGAAATTGATGTTCTTGGAAAAGGTGCATTTTAGACAAAGGTACCACACAACCACTACAAAGGCACCCATGAATGAGACACTACGACCCCTTGTATGTCATGAGCCCTATGCCCATTGAGTATTTATCCCAACCACTTCATCCAATTTACATGGCTTAGAGAGAGATATCTTGGAAACTCTCCTTGACCTAGGGAAATATCTACCCAATAGGATACCTTGTCAACCCTCCCATATTCAAGCTTGACAAGTCACATAGTGTCTTTGATAAATTAATTTTTTGATATAGTGATATTTGATTCAAATTATTAGATTGATTATTTATTGATTGGATTCACTTATCATGATGTTATGACTTGAGATCCTTGGAGGGTGTGCTCATTTGTCTTTGCAGGAGCTAGTTGGTGCACAATTTGGGGAAAACAAGCCTAACTTGGGTTTCCATGGGGCTACAAGCCCACAGGTTGGATGACAAGGGCTTGTATGACGAATGAGAAAAATAAGACTTGGAAGGTCTTGATGATGACTTGGACTACATATTCCAGCCCTCACTTGCCAAATGATTTTCCTAGGAGGTGAAAAACGTTCTGTTTTTTAGCTTGACATCATGTTTGGGGGGATAGGGCATGGTGGTGATATCATATGCATTTTCACTTGGACGTTTTGAGGTTTTTGACACTTTGAACATGAAGGAAGATATTTGGATGCTTGAGATGTGGCTTTTGGAAGACTTACTAGTGCCAAAACATCCCCTAAAGGGGTGACATCCATGTAAATTAGGGTTTTATTTGTGCAAAAGTGAAATTTTAAATGCATTGTTTAATATCATTTTGTTAAGGGGGAAAGATTAGGGATGTTGACCCCTAATCTTGTGGTTTACCCCTTAATTTGTGGATAAGTCACCTTGGTGACATTTTGTATAAATAAGAGATTATAAGATTTCATTTTAACATAACTCTCCCTCATTGTGAGAAGTATTGGTTTGAAATTTTTGCTACAATTGGCTCTATTTATCTATTGTGCACTTGTTTATGGCTATCTTGATGAATGGTTGATGGAGGAGTGAGGCACTAGCCTTGTATGGATGTTTTCTAGCTTTTATGGTGGATTATCTTGGCATCTTTCTTGATTTTGGTATGGTATTTTACTCTTATGCTATCATTCTTTTCAAGTTAGGGATTGTTGTGCTAGGAGATAGGTGGGAAGTATGATGGCATACACCCCCACCATAGTCTTTATCATTTTATGCTTCATCTTATTTATTAAACAAGAGTTTGGTAAGAGAAGTATAAGGGCATACACCCTCTTAACTTAAATCCTATCTAGAGAAACTTTCCTTGGGAATTAAAAGGGATTACATCCCCAAGGAGGGAGCTTCTCTATCTATTTATTTATTTGATTCCATTAACCCAATAGTAAAGGCACTAGTCATACATTCTTTGCATTGGAGATATAAAATCATTGCCTTGGAAAACACAAATTCTGATCTTTTGAAAGGTTTCTCGCCTTAAGTTGTTTTGCCTAATAGAAAGGAGTCTTCCCTTACTAGGGCATCTCCTCTCTCCCACTACTTTAATTTATGTTACAAACTTTAACCTACAGTCATTAGTTCTGCATAACCCTAGCTACTAACACTCTTTTAACTCCTAAACTAACCCTAGACTAGTTCTCTAACTTCACTCACCTAGTCTACTAACTAGGGTGCACCTTTTGGGCTAGTTATTGGCCCTTTTCCATGGTTGATTTTGTTGTTGCATGCCATTGAATGCTACATCCATAAGGATGCAATTTTCTACATAAAATACATGTTATAACAACTTTCTTTATTCATCCTTAAAGTGCCATTTTTCATTCATACTTGATTGCCATACTCATTGATAATATTGTTGGTTGATATTATGCTTTACATGCTGATTTGAATGCCTTGCTGATATAAACTATCATCTATTGCTGCAAATTAGGGAAATAAAGTTTAACTTTCTTATCCATACTAACATATGTCATTTCAAGTTGGATTTTCTCGTGTCTCAAGTAGGTACAATCATTTAGAGAAGTACTATACCTTTGGGGAAACAATCACTTGAATTAAAAGGAATCTCTTCCCACTTTTCATTGCACTTAGACTTGACCTATAGCAGCTTCACTTCCATTTCTCTCCATCTCCATCTCAATCCTCCTAGGGTCACCGAGATCGCCTCTGTAGAGTGACGTAGTCACCCTTAAAGTGCAGAACCTACATCAAGGTGACATTGGGTGTAGGATTCCCAAGTTGTAGCACTTTATTTGTGGTTGTTTTGGGATTTCCCAACCTACAACTTGCGCTATAAAATATTGGCACTGTTGCCGGGGAATATTTTGAATCTTCTTCGTACCCTAAACAAAACTTTGGTAAGCTATCCCAAATCCTTTTCCTTAGCTTTCCTGGTGAATCCACCTATGGGACATTCCATTTCCTTTTCTTGATAAGCCCATTTTAAGGCTTATTTGGAGACTCCACCATGCCACCAAAGAAATGTGCATCCGAAAAACCCTCCAGGGGTTGTAAAGCAACACCCAAAGGGCCTAGTCCCCCAAAGTCCCCTACCCCTCATAATTTTTCCTCTACTTCTCCTAGCCCTCCATCCTCATCTACTATTTACACACCTTCGATTTCACCGATACCCACCTCACCAAGAATTACCTGGAGCCTACAAAACAAAGAGGCACACAAACCTTCAGACATAACAAATATCCCTGGATCCCCTCATAAAATCCAAAAGGACTTCAAAGAATGGCTACCCATCTTTTTAGGAGAGAACCTTAATGTTGGTCACTATAATTTCTTAATTGATTCAAACAATCGAGTGATACATAAATTATCAACCCAGGGAAGTCTTTTTATTTTAAAGATAACCACGCACTATATATGCTCAATTCCAAAAGCAACTCAGAGTTGTAGTAAAGAAACTTATACTAATCACACTTGCTTAAATAAACTGAAGTTCTGAATTAAATTACAGGAAATCAACTTCCCTATTGCAGATCTTAAAGATTAATATAAGAATCCTGGATTACATTAGAATAACACTTGCAATGGGAAAGAAAAACTATTCTTCAATCAGAGAACATGACCCTTACTCTCAAACAGAAACTTCAGTACTAACACTCTTTCATGAAAACAGTAATGCAGAAAACGATTAACTCTATCTGATAGAAAACAAGGCTATCTAGTTCCTTCCTTTCTAAGCAGGAGCCTTAAGCCCTATTTCTGTTTAGCACACTTGTGAAGTTGAGGTTTACAGAGAACAGGATAGTATGATCCCTTCCTTTCTGAGCAGGGACCCTTAACCCAATCCATGGCTAGCACACTTGCAGAATGAAATCTACAGAAGACAAGGTGTTTTGATTCCTTCCTTTCTGAGCAGGAACCCTTAACCCAATCCCTGGCTAGCACACTTGCAGAATTAAATGAAATCTACAGAAGACAAGGTGTTTTTATTCCTTCCTTTCTGAGCTGGAACCCTTAACCCAATCCCTGGCTAGCACACTTGCAGAATTAAATGAAATCTACAGAAGACAAGGTGTTTTGATTCCTTCCTTTCTGAGCAGGAATCTTTAACCCAATCCCTGGCTAGCACACTTGCAGAATTAAATGAAATCTACAGAGGATAGGATGTTCTGATTCCTTCCTGTCTGAGCAGGAACCTTTAACCCAATTCTCTGGCTAGCACACTTACAGAATTAAATGAAATCTACAGAGGACAGGATGTTCTGATTCCTTCCTGTCTGAGTAGGAACCTTTAACCCAGTCTCTGGCTAGCCTCATAAAATCATTACACAAGATTGCTAATAAAAAGAATTACGAAATTCATTCAATAAACTAAGACAGAGTCAGTAGTGTTTCAACAAAGAGGAATTCATTAAAGACAGTGTTTCAGCAAACCAAAGCATAAACATAAATTGTACTAACACACTTCTAAAACTAATGGGTGAATCTTGTGAAGAAGGTGGGCCCTCCCTTCTCACAAGATTCCCCTGAAACGAGGAAGCTAGAGAAAGATACTCAAAGCAGTCTTCTATTCATCTGTCGAAATATCACATTACAATTTGGAAAATGGAATACGTCCCTCTTCTCTGGAGCTTCTTCAATACATAAAAACTTGGATCCTTCAAATGATGATTTCCTCTTATTTAAAGAGGAAATCCCTTTGATACAATAATTACAATGCATATCTGAGTCCTATCCTTAGTCAGATCTACTTTCTAAACCAGAATAGGATGTCCTATTCTCACGCAACAGAATGCTATTACAGGAGCCAAATGAGGTATTGCTGTTACGATTGGTGTAACAGCTTCCTCCCGTTGTTGCTGATGTTGTTTCAGCATCGCAATTCGCGGGCTGTTTCAGCCACGTGAATTGCGCTTTGACTATGTCGGCATTCTTGTTTAGGAGAAATGGTTATAGCTTTGTTGACCACTGACTATAACAACTTCCTTTGTGTTTCAGCATCGTCAATCCTGGCGGTTTCCTCTGTGTTTCAGCATCTGCAACTTTGTACTGTGTAACAGCTCCGTGTTTCAGCATCCGCGACCTCAGACTATAAGGCAGCTCCGTGTTTCAGCATCTGCGACCTCAGACTGTATAGTAGTTCTGTGTTTCAGCATCTGCGACCTCGGAATATAAGATAGCTCCATGTTTCAACATCAGTTCTGTGTTTCAGCAACAACGACCTTGGACAGTTCCGTGTTTCAGCAATAGGCCTCAAATGCTAATCTGCAGTTGTGAACACTTATGCATTTCTAATCAATGGTCAAGTACGAGAGTGATGTAAAATATTATGCAAAACAGATTAAACGTATAGTAATGAGAAGGGACGTTGTATACCTTTGGGATGATCAGATAAAGTGATAGTATGAGTCTAAATATAGGTGATCAGGAGTATAATAGAGGAAAAAAGTATAGGCAAAAAGGTGCATTGTGTGGTCCTAACACTTACTAAACTAGAAGATCACTTGTATCTTTTCCTGTGTAGTTTAGAATCTTGTGACCAACATGAGGAAATCCTAATGAAACGTTTCTCTTACACTTTTGTTGGAAATGCCAAGGATTGGTTTGATAACATTTTTCCAAGAACAATAAAAAATTGGAATCTCTTTCAAGAACTTTTTACCAAAAGATTCAAAAAAAAGATAGATTACCAAAGCTTGTGCAATCAACTTAACACAGCTGCACTCCCCAGAGCACACCCGCTCTCACAGGATCTTCTTCTTCTCAGCCCGAAGAACTCCAAGGTTCTTCTATTTCCCTATCATGAAATCTACACCCCACATATTCTCTTCGACATGATCCCCCTTTCTTTATTTATCAGAGAATCGAAACTCACGGCTTCACAAGTTCACGGTTGATTTCTGGGCTCTCGAATCCCTGAGACCCAATGGCTCAGTCAGCTCTGACCTCTTCCTGTATCTATTGGAATTTCTCTTATCGCAGTTTTGCTACTCGCGATGTCATGCACTTTGATTTGCCGACTCCCGATACCCGATGTGACAAAACTCTAACACACGTGCGAGTTGTCACCTTAACTCCCACCAATTCTATCAAGAGTTCGGGATTCGCGGGATAGCGAATCCTAATGACCAAAGTATCGGGTCTTACCTTTTCCCGATCCCCAATACTACACCACCTGTCCTCCACTAACCTTGTTGTGGCCCCACACAATTCTTCCGTTGGAATATCGCGGATCGCGATATCGCAAGTTTCGTTGCAACAACTTGGAGCTTCAGCTTGCGAATCCTTGATATGCGATGTCACGTTTAGATCTAATGGTCCCTGTGACTCGGGATCGATGGCTCAACCCTTCCTGAGCTTCAAACCTTCGGACGTTCTCACCGTAACCTCCCTACACCTTCGTAAGATCCAACGACCCTCGGAATTTCGCAAAATCTCCTCAGAGGATTTCGATCATCCGTTCTTCCTTTGCTAATTCTGAAAAATAAAGAAGTGTCTCCCCACGAGACTCATTCACCCACTCTCCAACCTACGAAGCTTCCCTCAGACTCTCCACGGAAGCTTCCCTGCACTTATCCTTCAGTGAATTCAAAGGCCTACTCCTCCTAAGATTTCTTATGACTTCAATCTTCCTAGAAACCTCTTGCACGCACTCCTTGTGGCAACCCTCCAACTTCGACTGAGTGTTGAAGTCTCTTGACTCTGCACACTCCCACAGCAGCAGTCTTTCAAGGCTTTTCTCAGGTTCGCAACCCTGAGGCTTTCCCTTGGCCTGTGCACTCCTTGCATAGCACTATGCCTAACTGCACTTCCTAGGAAATGAGAACAAAATCTATCTCTAATTGAATCCTTCTGTCAATGCACTCCTTCCGGAAAATTCAACTACACTCCTTGCAGGAATCTTCTGGCTCAATTAGAGAAACAATTGAAACTCATTCACTCACCCTCTTAGGCTTCAATTCAACCATGAAATCACATACACAACATATAAAAGAAAATGTATGACAGGAAGCAAACATTCATGAGCATAACCTCAATACACAGAGAAACAACACAAACCATGAATTTGAATCAAAGATTTATTCTATTAATTCAAATGCCTATACATGGGTGTTCTCCATACAACTCTCTACATTCTCTTCTCTTCTTTCTCCTGTTAATGTTACAATGTACAAACAAGGGTGTCTATATCTGTTTCCCTCTAGGACTCCAAAGATATCAAATCTAAAATTAAAATTCCTATCTACCAGCATTAACTATATTAAATGTCATCTATCTACGAAAGGATGAGAGCTATATGCTCAAGGTCCATTACAATACATAAGTGTGCTTTGTCTTAATGGTTCATTTAAGATTTTCACAACAATTCCAGAGTGTTTTCAAAATTTGTGTTGGCTTGTCTAGCTGTCTTCCTCTTCCGCGCTAGCTCGCTTGATGAGTTGGCGATGCTTCTGCATCATACTCCTCGGCTTGAAAACTTTCATGGGATCCTATCCATGAGCTCTTGCACGGTCTATACATGCTTCTTTATTTCCTCTTCAGTCTCTCAGCTGGCATCTTCCACTAGGTGGCCCTTCCATTTGACTAGATACTTGAAGTATTCCTTCCTTTGGGTCTTCTTACCCACTCTATTGTCCAGTATGCATTTCATCAGTGGATTTTCTGCAACTGGCATCTGTTTCATCCACTGGATCATTGGTTGTTTAGTTCCAGTCTCTACTTCTCCAGCCCTATATGGGTATAAATCTGCGACATTGAATATCGGAGATATTCCGATGCCACCCGGCAACTTGATCTCATAAGCATTGTCTTCGAATTTTCTCAAGACCTTGCATGGCCCGATTTTCTTCATCTTTAGTTTATTGTATGTTCCCCTCGGGAACCTCTCTTTCCTTAAATTTGCCAGAACTAGATCACCAACTTCAAACTGAAGTCGTCTCCGATGTTGATCTGCTCTACGCTTATATTCCTGGCTTGATATTTGCAGTCGCTGCTTCACCCTACTGTGAAGTTCCTTCATTTCCTCAGTGAATTCTTCTGCACTAGCGCTGCTAGTAACAGTTTTTTCTGAATCTCTCAGTTCAGAAACTCCTCTCGGTTGTGTGCCATACACAATCTGAAATGGACTTTTTCCTGTGCTCTGATTTACTGAGTCGTTGTATGCGAACTCTGCCCGTGGTAGTATGTGGTCCCAACTGCTATGGTGCTCTGTCACCAAGCTTCTCAATAAGTCTCCTAGACTTTTGTTGACCACCTCCATCTGTTCATCCGTCTGAGGATGATAAGCAGAACTAAACGCCAAGTTAGTTCCTAGATTTTTCTATAAGGTCCTCCAAAATGCCCTATGAATTTAGTGTCCTTGTCCGAAACTATGCTTTTCGGTAATCCATGAAGTCGAATGACCTCCTTGAAAAACAGATTTGCGATGTGAGTCGCATCACTGGTTTTCTAGCATGGGATGAAATGTGCCATCTTGGAAAACCTGTCCACGACCACAAAGACTGAATCAACACCTGCAAACCCAATACAAAATCCATGCTGATCGCCTCCCATGGCCTCTCTGGTATGGGCAATGGCTGATAAAGTCCTGCATTCTTCTTTCTCCCCTTCGAATGCTGGCAAACTCTACATCAGTCTATAAATTTCTTGACATTTTCTTGCATCCCTGGCCAAAAATATGACTCATTCAATTTTGTGAATGTTTTGTCATGGCCAAAGTTTCCTGCTAATCCATCACTGTGCTTTTCCTTTAGCAAGTTCTCCCTCATGGAGAATTTCAGAATACATAACTGATTGCCTCTAAACAACAATCCTTCCTGGATCATATAATCTATCCAAGGACTCTTGTCTCTGAGAACTAGATTCTCAGCTTCTTCATACGCTTCTGCAAAATCTGCATCACTTGCGTACATGTCCCTGATATTTTCAAATCCCAATGTTTTGACTCGAAATTCCTGCAGCAACAAACACTTCCTGCTCAAAGAATCAACCACTTTGTTAGCAGTACCCGAAATATGCTTAATCAAAAATGTGAAATTCTGCATATACTCTACCCATTTTACATGTTTTTGATTCAACTTTTCCTATTGAGTCACAAATTGTTATGCATGGTTATCACTGTACAATACAAATTCTTTTGGGATCAAGTAATGCCTCCACTTCTTCAATGCCTGTATGATAGCATAGAATTCTTGATCATACATGGAGTACTTTAGTTTCGCCTCATTCAACTTCTCTCTGAAATATGCAATCGGTCTGTCTTCCTGACTCAAGACCGCTCCTATGGCAAACCCACTTGCATCACATTTCACCTGAAATGTCTTCAAGATATCTGGTAACACCAACACTGGTTGTTCCATGATCTTTCGCTTCAAGCGATTGAAGCTCTCCTCAGCCTCTACTGTCCAGTGAAAATATTTATGCCATTTCTTCACTGTATCCATCATCGCTGTGCTAATCCCATTGAAATTCTTGATGAACTTCCGGTAGAAACTAGCCAAACCATGAAAACTCCTCACCTCAAAAATATTTCTCGATGATGGCCAATTCTTGATCACTTCCACCTTATTTGGATCCATTCTCAACTCATTCGCTGAAATAACAAAACCCAAGTAAATGAGCTCTATCTTCATAAATGAAGATTTCCTCATATTAATCAATAGCTTCTCCTGCTGTAGCTTCTTCATTACAATAGACAAATGTTTCAGATGTTCAGCCTCTGATTTACTGTAAATCAGTATTTTGTCCAAATACACAATGACAAACTTCTCGATGAATTCCCTCAGGACTTCATTCATCAATCTCATGAAGGCACTTGGTGCATTTGTCAAGCCAAATGGCATGACTAGCCATTCATACAAACCTTCATTCATCTTGAATGTTGTTTTCCACTCATCACATTTTCTCATGTGAATCTAATGATATCCTCTCTTCAAATCTATCTTTGAAAAGAAAATTTCTCCACTTAAGCAATCCATCAAATCATCCATTCGCGGCAGTGGAAATCTGTACTTGATGGTTATCTTATTAATCGCTCTTGAATCGGTACATATTGTCCAACCTCCATCCTTCTTTGGGCTGATAATTTTTGGAACAACACATGGGCTCAAACTCTCCATGACCAATCCTTTGTCCAATAGCTCTTGGACTTGCCTCTTGACCTCTTCATTTTATTGCAGCGTCAACCTGTATGCGGCTTTGTTCGGCAAACTGGCTCCTGGTATGAGATCAATATGATGACTCACACTCCTCATTGGTGGCAACGAACGAGGTAATTCGTCCACTATGATGTCAGTGAACTCTTCCAGTAGTTCCTGAATCTCCTCTGGTAGATCATCCACTCTTGTGCTAGTCAGAACGATTCTTGGCTTTCTGAATACAAAGAATTGTGGATCTTCTTTCTTCTTTACCTCCGTAAGAAGTTCCTTCCCACTCATGAGAAGTACAGTGTTTCTTACTTCCAGATTCACCTCCTTATCCTTTATCGGAAGCAACATATGGGTTCTCCCATTCTTCTCTAAAGTATATGTATTCATTCTCCTGTCATGAATCACATTTCTTTCATATTGCCATGGTCTACCCAACAATAGATGACATACATCCATAGGAATGACATCACAGAGTACTTTATCATTATACCCTCCTATCTTGAATTCAACCAAGCATTTCTTAGTAACAGTTACCTGGTGTCCTTTTTGTAGCCATGAAACTCTGTATGGGCTTGGATGATCAGTCGTCTCCAGCTCCAGCTTTTCTACCATCTCGGTTGAAATGAGATTATCCGTGCTACCACTGTCTACAATAACCTTGCACAACCTATCCTTGGTCTTGCAAGTTGTTCTGAAAAAGTCTGGTCCTTTGAGTTGAGTCTTCCACCTCCTTTCCGGGTGTTAAGAGAACTTTACACATCATCAGTGACCTTCTGCCTTCTGTGTCTTCAGTCTCAACATCCCACCTTTTCACTTCGGTGATGTGAGTTTCTCCAATGTCCTTCTTTTTCTCTGGACACTCATAAGACTTGTGTCCATTCTTCCCACACGTGAAGCATGTGATGACTCCACCTCTTCCTCTTCCTCTACCTCTGGTACGAGGAAAAGTGTTGTTATCAACATAATCTCCTCTCTGTCCATTATGTTGCCCTCTCTGTTCAATGTATGGCCCTCGTTGTGAGGTCCCACCTCTTTCAATTTTACCTTGAGGTTTCTTCCATTCCTCCTTGGGATTTTGGTATTTATCTTGGGCAACTGACTTGCCTCTAGGCTGACTTCTGCCTCACCCTCACTGACCTTGCTTATGACTCAGCTTCTCTTCAACTTTTAGAGCCATCTGATAAGGATCCTCCACAGTTCAGATGGTTACCATGCTCAATTCATGCTGAATGTCGTATCTGAGACCATTCAGATATCTAGCAACCTTCTCATCATCGCTCTCCCGATGACCTGCCCTGATGTTCAGTCGATAGAATTCCTCAGTGTATTCTTTCACTGTCATCAGCTTCTGTCTCAGGTTCTGCATCCTCTTGAACAGAGTAATTTGATAATCTCTTGGGATGAACTTTGCCTTCATCTTCGCAATCATTCGATCCCAACTCTTAATCTTCTTCTTACCTTTGCAGCGTCTGTCAGCTTGTAGCTCATCCCACCATAATGCTGCATGTCCTTTCAAGCGTGTGACAGCATGTCTGACCTTATTATCCTCTTTGATATCTTCATAGTCGAAGTAGGTGTCAAGATCTCTAATCCAATCTAGAAGCTCTTCCGCATCCAGATTTCCCTCGTAAACTGGAATGTCCATTTTCTCCTTTGCACCCATCCTTGCAATAGCTTTTATTAGTCATTCATTCGCTGCGTCCTCGGTTGTGACTTCCTCTTCTCGTTCAACTTCGACTTCACTGTCAGAATCACTCAGATCCCTTGCACTAGCTGTGTGTCTTTGTGGCGTCTCCATGTCCTCGAGTCTAGCTTAGAGATCACGCATCTGTCTCTCCATTTCTGGATTGACTACTTGCCTGCCTCTTCTCCGTACCTCCCTATCCTCTGGATTAGGTGATTGTCTCTATCTTCTGGGTGGCATGGTGAATTTCCTTCTCTGCTACAGAAAGAAAAGAGATAAACCTGCTCTAATACCACTTGACGTCTAGCCGCACCTACAGGCATGCCCGCTCTCATAGGATATTCTTCTTCTCGGCCCGAAGAAATCCAAGGTTATTCTATTTCCCTATCAGAAAATATGCACCCCACAGATTCTCTTTGGCATGATCCCCCTTTCTTTATTTATCGGAGAATCGAAACTCGTGACTTCGCAAGTTCACGATCGATTTCTGGGCTCTCGAATCCTCGAGACTCGATGGCTCAATCAGATCTGACCTCTTCCCGTATCTATCAGAATTTCTCTTATCACGGTTTCACTACTCGTGATGTCATGCACTTTGATTTTCCGACTCCCGATACTCGATGTGACGAAACTCTGACACACGTGCGAGTTGTCACCTTAACTCCCACCACTTATATCGGGAGTTCGAGATTCGTGGGATCACGAATCCTAATGACCAAAGTATCGGGTCTTACCTTTTCCCGATCCCCGATACTACGCCACTTGTCCTCCACTAACCCTGCTGTGGCCCCACACAATTCTTCCGTCGGAATATCACAAGTTCTGTTGCAACAACTTGGAGATTCAACTTGTGAATCCCCGATATGCAATGTCACGTGTAGATATGACGGTCCCTGTGACTCGAGATCGATGGCTTTGCCCTTCTTGAGCTTCGAACCTTTAGACGTTCTCGCCGTAACCTCCCTGCACCTTCATAAGATCCAACGGCCCTTGGAATTTCGTGAAATCTCCTCAGAGGATTTCGACCGTCCGTTCTTCCTTTTCTAATTCTGAAAAATGAAGAAGTGTCTCCCCACGAGACTCATTCACCCGCTCGCCAACCTGCGACGCTTCCCTCAGACTCTCCACGGCAGCTTTCCTGCACTTATCCTTCAGTGAATTCGAAGGCCTACTCCTCCTGAGCTTTCTTATGACTTCTTCAAGGCTTTGCTCAGGTTCGCAACCCTGAGGATTTCCCTTGGCCTGCACACTCCTTGCACGACACTGTGCCTAACTGCACTTCCTAGGAAATGAGAACAAAAGCTATCTCTAATTGAATCCTTCTGTCAACGCACTCCTTGCAGACAATTCAACTGCACTCCTTACGGGAATCTCCTGGCTCAATTAGAGAAATAATTGAAACTCATTCACTCACCCTCTCAGAATTCAATTCAACCATGAAATCACGTACACAACATATAAAAGCAAATGTATGACAGGAAGCAAACATTCATGAGCATAACCTCAATACACAGAGAAACAACACAAACCATGAATTTGAATCAAAGCTTTATTCTATTAATTCAAATGCCTATACATGGGTGTTCTCCATATAGCTCTCTGCATGCTCTTCTCTTCTTGCTCCTGTTAATGTTACAATGTACAAACGAGGGTGTCTATATCTGTTTCCCTCTAGGACTCCAAAGCTATCAAATCTAAAATTAAAATTCCTATCTACCAGCATTAACTATATTAAATGTCGTCTATCTATGAAAGGACAAGAGCTATCCACTCAAGGTTCATTACAATACATAAGTGCACTTCATGTTAATGGTTCATTTAAGATTTGCGCAACAATTCCAGAGCATTTTCAAAATTTGTGTTGGCTTGTCCAGTTGTCTTCCTCTTCCGCGTTGGCTTGCTTGATGAGTTGGCGATGCTCCTGCGTCACAACTCCACAAATTCAAAAGAAAATCATGGGAAGATGTAAGGGATTTCAATGATAAGTTTAAAACCCTTGTAATATGTTTTCCCTAGGAGCTAAAACCTCCCAAAGATGCCATTCTCAAGCTATATATAT
Organism: Picea abies; assembly: GCA_900067695.1. NCBI lineage: Eukaryota > Viridiplantae > Streptophyta > Pinopsida > Pinales > Pinaceae > Picea > Picea abies. The sequence continues at coordinate 14,735 of CBVK0100352268.1, forward strand.
CAACTATGAAATATATGTATGGGGCCTTGATTAGGGAACATCCTACTAGTTTTTCTGAAGCTCAACATAGAGCATGTGAAATAGAATAAAACTTAGCCACCTCTCTCATACAAGAAGAAGAGCACCCCAAGGAGTCTCTTCAAATTAATCAGATTGATGACTTTGTTTCACTAGAACTTCCCTCAGACGTCATAACTTACCTACAAGAGGCATGAGAGAAATCATTTGAAAGGGCATCTTGTCTCATGATCAACCTTTTAGAAGAAGAGAGAGAGAGAGACAACTTTAGAAAAACACCCCGCCCACCAAATGAGATTTTAGAATTAGAAAAGAAGCAGTCCACAGAGCTAGTTAAAGTAAACATTTCAAAATACTTTCAACAAATCTTTGCAAAACCCCTCGAAAAAACGAGGTGTGAAATCAACGAAGGTAAAGAGAAACTCTCTCACCAAGACAATACCAAAATTGAAAAACAATGATCAGAATCTGGACCAGGGGTCAAATTTTAGCCCAAAAATAAAATTGTTTAGAATCTCCTAAAAACGAACAGGAGTGTAGGCCTCATCATCACGAACCCAACACACTTCCAATGGGGTGAAATGAACATCACATGAGTGAGATATCACGTTTCGTTTGATTTTCCAAACAGGCAAAAAACGTTGTTGACTGTATAATCTGTACAACTGACGTGGCAGGTGATGTGTCAAGATGATGTGGAAAGTTGTTGATGTGGTAGGAGTTGATTTGGCAGTCGATTGACATGACATGTGGGTGAATTATGGTTTGACACGTGGCAGTGTTATTGGCAAATTGTGTGGTGCCATGTGGCCCAGGCATGGGTTGCCATGTGGCACAATGTTAAAGGTTGGTATGTTAAAAGTCTATGTAGTCCATGGGGGTTGAACCATGGACCTCCCACCATAGGCAAAGCTTTAGCAAAGGCCACCGTGCCAACACACCACCCAAATGTTTCTTAACCATATTCCTTTGACATTTTATTTAAATTAATACCATGGTGTTGTTTAAAAATTATATATGGAGTCCGTGGGGTTCAAACCCCGGACCTCCACACATATGGCAGTGTCTTGGGAAAGGCCACCCAACTGGCATGCCCTTATGGTGGTGCTTACCATGTTATGGATTTCATTTTTTTTTAAATGCAATGTTTTTATTTTGGGCGTGGGTCTAGGCTGGGGCTTAGCCCTAGCCCTCGGTTATATGCGCATACACCATATGACCTGCCCACAATTTTGGCACACATATTTTAAACAGTCCTCCAACCATGCCCTCGCCACTTGTCAAGTGCTCATGCCACCTTATAACAGAGCCCTTTTTATGTGCTGGGATATGGCCATATGGCCCCCCATTCACCCAACACCTCCACGATTTGGGGCTAGGTTCCCCAACTGTTCTACAATTTTGTGTGATTTACAAGAATGGTGTGTGTGCTAGGTTTAGGCATGGGAAGCACCTAGAAGCTAGGTTACTCACACAGGAGGCCTGAATTGGCAAACCAGAGACAACAAGCTTGAAGGAGGAAAATGGCAGGAGGCCTAACTTCTTCATCTTTTGGCCAAATGAGGTGCCGAAAAATCCTAGCTACGGGTTTTTGGATGTTCTAAATCCATTGGAACTGTTTTCAAAGGCATTTGGAGACTTCTATTGCAGTTTTTACACCATTGAAGTTTCAGGGAGCTCCAGGGAGCTTAGGGCCACCATTGAAGGAGGTCATGCTCAGATGAGCCCAAGCCTATTTTATGTGACTGAATAGTCATTTTTGACTAATTGTTATGCTCTTAACACATTGGAATAGGTTTCAGAGGCATTAGAGGAATTTTATAGGTGTTTTTTCCACAAGGAAGCTTAGGGAAGCTCAAGGCCACCAGTAGAAGAGATCATGCCCGGATGAGCCATGGTTCGTTTTCAGAGAACTAATAGTCATTTTTGGGGTTTTTATGTATTCTAAACACAATGGTACAGTCATTAAATACATTAGAGTTGAGCAAAATCTTGAAAAATAATCTTTGACAAACTAATCCTAGAGAGCCTAGTCCATTGATGGAGGCTCAAGGAGATGTAGCCCAGTTGGGGGTGAACTCCTTTATCATCTTGTTTTTGTTGTGAGTTTTTGGCTGGTTATTATTTTGCTGCAAGTTATTTTTTTGTTGTATTTATGTAAACAACATACTTAACCTTTTCAAAAAACTCACACATAAACACCTAAAAGATGCATAAAATTGACACATAAAACCTCTTGCACAACTTTGACATAGAGCAAGTTATTTTAATGGAGTAGAGGGTGCTTGCATAGAAAAATAAGCATCCCCCTATTTTTAGATCAGGTGGTATCAGAGCATAGTTTTTCTCATGTGATTGCCATTCATAGCTAGAGATTTAGCTGTTGGTATTATTGTGCAAGTTTTGTGTTGAAGTTTGATATCTTGCAAAGATGGAGGAAGCTTCAAATAGTAAGAGTTCTCATACATCTTCAATAGCCAATTTCTTTGACAAAGAGATGTTCAAGGAGTTTCTAACCATGAGAGGTGGTGCAAGAGATGTGGGAAGATAGAAAGGAGAGCATTGTCCTTCAAGAGAAGTTGATGACCATGAAGGAAGAGAAGCACCAGCTTCTTGAAAAGTTGCATGAGATGGAGACTCAACTCCATGAGACAAAGGAAACCCTTACCAAGTACATGCATGAACATGAGGTATGTAATGCTAGTTTTTCTTCAAATTCCTCTCAAGATGATTGCTTTAGTGTTTTTGAAAATCACACTAGAGGAATAGGGTTCAAGTTATTGTTAAAAATGGGCTATGAAGGTAGAGGGTTAGGCAAGCATGCACAAGGCATTGTTGAGCCAATTTTTGTTGAGGAGAGGCCTAAGTATGGGGGTCTTGGATATGAACAGAAAGATGGAGCATATTCCAAAGTTGAGGAGACAAGGGAAACAATTCCAAGAACAAATTTTTTTTCAAGTTCAATCCCTCAAGCATGCAAAGTATGTGTTCAAGATGAATGAAAATGTGTGAAACAAAAGAGTTGTGACAACCATGAGGACAAGAACATTTTTTTTGGTCTTCAAAAGAGAGCTAGTAACTCTTCAAATTCACCTCCTAAAGAAGGCGATAAAGGTGAATGTTCAAGAAATTTTGTTGCAAGTTCAATCCCTCAAGCATGCAAAGTGTGTGTTCAAGATGAATGCAAATGTGTGAAACAAGAGAGTTGTGACAACCATGAGGACAAGAACATTGTTGTTGGTCTTCAAAGGAGAGTTGGTAACTCTTCAAATTCACCTCCTCAAGAAGGCCATAAAGGTGAATGTTCAAGGTATATTTCTGCCTATAATTCAGTTGCTTTTGATTATGTTAAGCATGGTAAAATTTCATGTAAAAATGGGAGAAAAAGTCCATGTACATATTGTGGTTTGGATAACCATCATGTTTCAAAATGTTGGAAAAGATTGACCACATTCAGAAAAATTTCCAAGCAAAGGCAGCTTGAAAAGAAGATGCAAAAGATTTGCATTCACTGCCAGAAGAGAGGTCATCTCATTGACCAATGTTGGACATTGAATCCAACCACTCATCCACAACATGAGAAGCAGATGGATAAAGAAAATAGTAATAATGGAAGAGGATATTCCATCATCGATGTGAGTAAAGATGATTAACAAGAAGACGATTTTCAGCAAAATAAGTCGCCATTGAAATGTCTTGGTAAGAAATGGTTAGATTTCTTGAACAAGTAAGGCTTGCATTTCTTTGTTTGTAGATGCATGTTTGAGCCTTATGTATGCAGTTCTATTGAAAATATGACAAGTTGCAACAGTTTATCACAAATTGTATGATGGGAGTTTGCATGTGAATGCAATTCATTTAAAAGAATTCTTGTTGTTGCACAACTTTGTCAGGAGGGTGTAAAAGATGGGTATGATACTCACTTATTGCAGCCATTTAGATTTTTATTTTTAGCTCTTATGTACCCACATGTTTTTGGGTTTATGTACTTATGTTTGTGCTTGAAGGAGAGTTGAAGAGCTATGCACATGCATGTGATTTTGTATGTGTAAACAATGAACTTGATGATAGTTTCACTATGGGTGACTCATGAATGTAACATGGTTGTGTATCATGAATGTAGACTTGTCATTGGGAATGTTGATATGTTTCAAATGAGTCTCGACTTGAGTCGATGTTGTCTTGACAACTATGTTGTGTTGATCATGTATTTCAACTTATGTTTAGTTGATGGTGTTTGACAGCCTGTAAGTCGATTTTTGAGTACACAAAGATGCAGGAAAACCCCATGTACTTTGATGAAGTACAATATGCGACTATGTTTTTCTTGATGAGAAAAAAGACTTTGTTGGCATCATTTTCAGTCTTGTATTAAATTTGTTTTCAAGATTGATGGTTTTTCTTTTTTTGTGACAAGATGTAGCAAGAAAATGTTTTTTGTAGCCATTGTAGAGCGGATTGTGTTGATGCCAAAGAGTTCAGAAGAGGGACCTGATTATTAGTGGCAAGGTTGTTAGTCTTCCAAGCACAAAGAGAACACAGGATCAACAGTAGCTAGAGAAAAATGGTTGAGTGACATAGCCAGTTGCAGTGCAAGGCATGTCAATGTACCCAGATGATTGCCAAAAAGTCTGTTCAAGTAGAATCAGTTGATAGAACTTGGAAGTAGAAGAGTAATGAAGCTCAAGCAGATAATCATCAACTTTTGTGGGTCCAAAAGCCTTTCAGTGGGAAGGCGTGATCAGAATCTGGACCAGGGTCAAGTTTTAGCCCAAAAAACAAAGTGTTTGGAATCATCTCAAAACAAAAAGGAGCGTAGGCCTCATTGTCAAGAACCCAACGCACTTTGAATGGGGTCAAACAAACATCGGATGAGTGAGATATCACATTCTGTTCGATTTTCCAAACAGGCAAAAAATGTTGCTGACTGTATAGTCTATACAACTGACATCGCAGGGCCATACAAATGATGTGTCAAGTTGATGTGGGAAGTTGTTGATGTGGCAGGAGCTGAGTTGGTAGTCGGTTGACATGACACATGGGCGAATTATGGTTTGACACATGGCAATGTTTTTGGCAAATTGTTTGGTGCAACGTGGCCCAGGCATGGGATGCCATGTGGCACCGTGTTAAAGGTTGGTATGTTAAAATTCTATGTAGTCCATAGTGGTCGAACCCTGGACCTCCCACCATAGGCAAAGCTTTAGTAAAGGATGTCGTTCCAACACACCACCCAAATGTTTCTTAACCATATTCCTTTGACATTTTATTTAAATTAATACCATGGTGGTGTTTAAAAATTATATATGGAGTCCATGGGGCTCGAACCCCAGACCTCCACACATATGGAAATGTCTTTGGAAAGGCCGCCCAACCGATGTGCCCTTATGGTGGTTCTTACCATGCTATGGATTTCATTTCATTTAAAATGCAATGTTTTTATTTTTGGTGCAGGTTCGGGCTGGGGCTTAGCCCCAACCCTCAGTTATATGCGCATACACCATACGACCTACCCACAATTTTGGCACGCATATTTTAAATGATCCTCCAACCATGCGCCCACCACTTGTCAAATGCTCATGCTACCTTGTAACAAAGCCCTTTTTATGCGCTGGGATGTGGCCACATGGCCCCCGATGCACCCAACATCTCCACGATTTGGAGCTAGGTTATCTAACCGTTCTACAATTTTTCATGATTTATAGGAACGATACGTGTGCTGGGTTACTCACACTGGAGGTGCGAATTGGAAAACCAGAGACAACAAGCTTGAAGGAGGAAAATGGCAGGAGGCCTAACTTCTTCATCTTTTGGCCAAATGAGGTGCTGAAAAATCCTAGCTAGGGGTTTTGGGATGTTGTAAATCCATTGGAACTATTTTCAAAAGAATTTGGAGACTTCTATTGTATTTTTTACACCATTGAAGTTTCAGGGAGCTCCGGGGAGCTTAGGGCCACCATTGAAGGAGGTCATGCTCAGATGGGCCCGAGTCTATTTTCTGTGACTGAATAGTATTTTTTGACTAATTGTTATGCTCTTAACAGATTGGGACAGGTTTCAGAGGCATTAGAGGAATTTTATAGGTGTTTTTTCCACAAGGAAGCTCAGGGAAGCTCAAGGCCACCAGTAGAAGAGGTCATGCCCATATGAGCCATGGTTCGTTTTCAGAGAACTAATAGTCATTTTTGGGGTTTTTATGTATTCTAAACCCAATGGTATAGTCATTAAATACATTGGAGTTGAGAAACATATTGAAAAATAATCTTTGACAAACTAATCCTAGAGAGCCTAGTCCATTGATGGAGGCTCAAGGAGATGTAGCCCAGTTGCGGGTGAACTCCTTTATCATCTTGTTTTTGTTGTGAGCTTTTGGCTAGTTATTATTTTGCTGCAAGTTATTTTTCTATTGTATTAATGTAAACAACATACTTAACCTTTTCAAAAACCTCACACATAAACACCTAAAAGATGCATAAAATTGACACATAAAATCTCTTGCGCAACTTTGACATAGAGCAAG
>CBVK0100352269.1:0-21270 GCA_900067695.1 Picea abies
CTCTTCCGATCTCACTGATGGCTAGAACCATCATATCCTATGTTTCCTAGGCCATCTATAGCCGTTGGTGTCAGGAATGTGTGGCAATGAATCGAGTGTGGTTCAAAGTTAGACACTCTGAGAGATCTAAGTAGTGTTTCACATTGGGTAGAGAATTCCCGAAGGTCGGAGTAGATCGCATCTGCCCATTGTAGAGTGCACATGGACCGTTGATCATATTTCTATGCATGTTAGGAGTTTGTAACTATGGAAGGAAGGGTGGTATGAGGCAATGAAACCTATGAACACTGAAGTTACGAAGTGTCATGAGCCATCGATTTGAGAATGCTTCGGGATCCCTCTCAACCATCCTATCAACCAAGAAGAAGGAATTATGTACAACACTTCGGTGAAGTCCCACTCCAGGAGGTTGGAGTGTGGTGTCGAGGATAAGTTGAAAGGGAGGAAGGCTAGAGCTACATGGCAATGTTTCAGGAGTTCGAGAGATAGGATCTCTGGAAGAGTTGTGGTGTAGCATCGTAGAAAGTATTGAAGGCTGAAGGCACATGGCAGGATCACAAGAGTTTGGGAGATAAGAAATCTAGGAGACTGGGGTCATTATACCATACACTCCCAAAAGCATCGAAATTATCCCATAAGCATATGCATTAACGTGGAGGGACATCCATCATAGGATTATTGGTGGATGGATTTTTGCCATATCTTTAGGAGAGATGGAAGCTCTGGGATCTCAAAGAACTCAAGATGATAAGTATGAGTCAGGCCCACGTAGATGCCACGTGGACCTTGACCAATAAGTGCCCGAAGGAATGTGGAAGGGAATTTCTTCCAATCCTGAGTTGAGTTTTGAGCATTAAGACAATGGTTGGAAAGATATGAACTAGAAGAACGTGATGGAGATCCTGAAAAGAGAATTTGAGATAGTTAAGGAAAGAGGAAAATTTGATGCCCCATTCCTTAAAAAGGTATTTAAGGGGTTGGGTGGGTTACAAATTGGTATCAGAGCAGGGAAACAACACTTGGTCTACTTGGGCTCATGCATGAGTCATATAAAAATAATATTAGAGAATTTTTAGGGGTGACACCCTGTATTGCCCATTCCTAAGAGGCTTAGTTGAAACTCTAATGAAGAAAGGAATGAAGCCTTCTACTCTTGATAGATGTTTTGGAAATATGCATTGTATGTTGCTAATATCTCCAAGTAAATAAGTTGACTTCCCTTTTCAATTGTATGTGTTGTTGTACAGTCATAATATTAGGTTACCAAGGCTAGGATGAGCCTGTTGAGAATATTAACTTCCGAGTGGAAATTATCTACATGAGTTCCTTGAGTAGAAGGATGCAAATTAAAATTCAACTGGAATTTTACCCAACGACATTGAATAATGCTAGTCCATGGAAAAGGAATCTTATCATTCCTTTTGGGAAATGATATCCAATCCTATAGGAGTGGGATTATGTTGATGGGAACTAATAGCATGAATTGGATGTGAATGGATTGAAAGGATCTGTAGTAGTAATAATTAATTCTTTAATAAAGGATTAAACCTAGTATATGTGTATGACCCCTCACGATCGAAGGATTGATGTAAATGGTAAGGTCAATTTACTTGACCTATAATGAATAAAAATTGTTGCTGGAATAACACAGTAAGCAAGTAAAAAGGAACCCTATAGATTGAGGACAACCTTCATGAAGAAAGAAGTGAAGTGACAAGAGCCACTTCAAAATCTCATGGTTGTGCTAGGGGAGTGTGTATCCCTATTAACTTAAGAATGTGTATGTGCAAGAGGAATGGGTCTGATGACCATTCTCTGAAAAAAAAGGGAAAGTATATGCAACTCTTGGGTTTTGAAGGGACCTGACAAACAAATTTTGGTTCTAGGTACATGAATTGTTGGGCATGGTTTTTCTAATCAAGATGATAAAATAAAGTTGTATAAATATAGAGGGATTGAGTGAAAAATCACATTAGCCTCCCTTTCTCAGTGGACAGGAAGTTAATCTACTAGAATTCCTGTGGGAGGAGTAGAGTGACCTCTGTCCCTAACTATTGCTGAACAAAAGGAAGAATTATAGGTGCAATGGTTAGGACTGATTATGATCTAAATATACTCTAGAGTTCCGAACTAAAATACTTAGTAAGTAACATACTTCGAAATTGTATTTGGGATTTAAGGGATGAGTCCAAATGTTATTTGACATTAAAATATATTATAAATGAGGTAAAAAGGTTGATCAAATGTTGATCTTGAATGTGGTAAAGGAAGTGTTGGGGCACTTCTAGATTCCCAATGGGTTAGATTGACATCCAGTGGTGGATGGTATCCATATAGATATAGTTGGACCCTAGTGAGGGGAATCTAGAAAAATAATTTCCTTGATAGAAAGGTCTACTGATCAAGACCAGTCGGAAGCTAGATTGGTTGTTTTGTTACCTTGGGCATGGTTATAATTTTCCATACTGTATTTATGAGTTGGGAAATGTTTTATGAAAGTTGAGGAAAGAGTGTTTTATTACTAGTTATTATCGTATAAAAAAGGGAAACATAGTTATGACTATGTCTGCTAAAATACCATGTGGATATTATGTGAATGCTTGCAAGTTCTTGACTGAGAGGGAAGATCAATGTTGAGTATATCTATGGAACTTGTCATGAGAATGGAAGTAATATCCTTGGGAGAAGGATGTGGAAGTTTGATATCTCCAAGAAGGACATGGAAAGGGGTGCAAGCAATGAGCTTGCAGATGAATGTTTAGCTATGTTTGTATATGCTTGAGTGGATGAATTTGATGCAATGGGAGGTTACTTGATATGAAGACTGGTATTAATACCAAGTAGATTTGAAGAATATTAAATGTGCAAGTGCTGCATAAATATGATGTATGAGAATATGTATACTAAAGGCACAATGTGACTGCCTAAATGAGTGAAATGTAAGGTAAGAATTGCAATTGCCAAGATTGAATGAATACCATGGATGCATGGATGAATCTATTTTGAAGAGTCATGAAAGTTTGATTTTGAATGATAGCTTGAGGGGAAAGTGTTCCATTCCCTCAAGAAATGCTAGTATAAATAAATGAAAGAGTAAATGAGAAAGGATGCCTTGTTTTCATGAAAAAAGGAAACATGAATATGCCTTTGAGGACTGCATGAGAACAATTGTGAAAAATCATGAGTTAAATGATTTATGATTATGATTAAGTGCATCATAGATGTAAGTTAACAAAACAAGGAATATGTGTGGATAAATAATCTGGAGGCATAACAAAGATGCATGTTTATATTCCTTATGAAATATTTGGTAAACAACTGAAGCTGACTCAAGGTTGAGGCTATCAAGGATAATGAATGATATGAAATAAGGAAGTTGCATGTTGAAGGAGTTTCCTATGGAGGAATTGTGTGAAGACTCTGTCAAGAGAACAAATTCACGACCTTAATGACTGTTGAGAATTAAGCAGTGAACTACAAGCTTATATATATATATATATATATATATATATATAAGAATCCTGGATTACATTTTGAAAACATCATGTATAGATAGAAGACTATTAAAGGAATGTTCACCATTCTAACTAATTGAAAATATAATGTGCAGGAAGCACAAGTTCATGATCCATTATGAACACAAAATTTTCTATTAAAGCATGTTGATGTATCCAAAAAGTTTAGGGTGAGGACTAACTAAGGCTACCCAAGGAAAAGAGAAGGAATATCCCAACATGGATTAAATTTCAAAAGAAAAGAAAAGGAAAAAGGAGGAACAATTTTCCCACCCTAAGAACTTTGAATTGCTTACAAATTTGTAGGTTCTTAGATGAGCAGCTGTAAAGGACAAGTACAGTTGGAAAAGGGAGAATGAATAAATGAGTATGTTGATTGAGTTGGCTTGGTTGAAACCATGTAAGAAAAGGTAGTGAGGCCTTATAAATAACTCAGTCAGGTCGAAAGTCCCAGGTTGTGTAGAAGGAGTTGGAAAAAGACAAGAACCCTTAACTCGTTTCTTGTTGTGTATTATGTTTTTCTCTGGGATGGGAAAGTTGGTACACTGATAAAATTAATTGTTTTGACACCATAGTGAGGATTGTATTATTGCATAAATAGTTGAGAACTGTCTGTATTGCATTCATGAAAACATTAAGCATAATGTGATGAAGTGCATAGAGATATGCTAGGACATACCTGAAAACTGTTTTATTGGTTTAAAAGCTATGATACTTGCACTTTTATTTTTACATGACGACCAACATAGTTATGATGTATGTCATGTGTAGAGAGAAATTGGAACTGTTGAAAGAGTTAGTTTCCAATGATGGACAACCTCGAGTAGAGGATGAATATGAGAAGGTTGTTGTGGAAAGATTGTTGAAGGGAATTTAGAAGTCCCCAGGAAGTCCCATTGATAAGGTAATATCAGAGAGGATACTAGTAGCCAGAAAAGTGTTCATGCCTATGTAGCATAAGGTATGAAGGGATTGGGTAAGAATACCTTCTAAAATGTTTTATTGTCTTAATGTTATGCACAAAAATTTGAAAGGAAGTTGTATGCCATGGATACCCAAGTAGGGTATGAATCAAGAAGAAAACCCTGATCGAATCAAGTTAATCAAGAACTTGACAGAGGATATGAATGTGAGTCATTCATCAAAAGGAAAATCGATCCTAATCATCCAATTGACTTGAATATCCACTGGAGTTAATGGATCAAACACCGACCATTTGATTAGATCGATGGTTGGGAATAATTGCAGAGCGCGAAGGAGAAAATAACAGACGTGCTAGTTCACAGTCTACAATCAACCAATACCGTTGATCTCGTCAGAGTGGATGATCAATGACCATGATTAAAAGAGATGGGTGAGATGTTTTCATATTTTGGATATTGAACTCTCTGATAAAGAGCGAGCACAATGGGGGTTTTGCAATCACTGTGAACTTTTGATCTATGAATGATCAATGGGTGAACCTGCAAGGAACCCACACATTAATGATGCCTAAATGTGTATTGTAATCGGGTTCTATGTGTGATTTGTGAGTCCAATTTTGAATTATGTCGACATAGATCAAAACCTAATTACAACAAGCCCTTAGGCTTACAATTGAGCAAATAAATTGATCCTCTAGCTCTCTCCTCTCTTGGATCATGAATCCAACCCTTTCTCTTCAAGGGATCTCCTTCCTTAAATATTAAATAGCATCCAAATAACCTTAGGAGGTTGAATCTCATCTCCTCCATTGGACTCTAAGCCTTGGAGATAGGTGACAACAATCAAAGAGACAAAAATCCAACAAACTGCTAATTTTTAGGAATTTGTTGGAAGTCATTAATAAATTCTTTCCACCTCATGCATGGGGAATTTGATGGAGATAAATATTAGGTGCAGGTATCCCTTGACCTCTAATTTATCCTTGAGAATCCATTCAAATCCTCCTTTATAGGTGGCAACCTCCCAACAAGGTGAATATCAAAACCGTGACCGCTACAGGAAATTAGGTAGTGTCGTTGTAAAATAGTTGGTAGTGCCACTTATATGTCTAATATCTCTCAAACCATACCACATTTTGAAAAAATGAGAGAGGGTTTTGTTATTTGGAATGTTATGAACAAAAACCTCCTCCATTTTTTAAAAATACCTTCTCAATTGTTCATAATACAAGTTTCAATTTAGTGACTCAAAACTAGTAAAATAACTCTACACAATTCATTTTCTGCCAGAATTTAGGTAGCACCTGCCTGTCTGTCTGCGTGAAATTTGGTAGCGTAAATCCATGGGTGATTTTGATGCATGGAACCTTGTGAGAGTGTTTTCAATTCTTTTTCTTGACACTTGGCACCTTAACCAATATTGTGCTAACATAGGCTCCATGGGGGATAGAGTCCTCCCTGTGAGGCTCTAAGAACTCTTGTAGTTTCAGTGCCTTATGTTGAAATAATGTAACATCAAAGAACATTCTTATTATTATTTTATTCATTGGATTAAATCCCCATTGCGGATTAATCATGTCATTATTATTATTATTTTTATTGGATTAATCCGCATTGTGGATTAATCATGTCGGTAATTGTATAAGGACCAAATCCCCTTTTGTGGATTGGTCATCGGACAATTATAAAGGGAAGAACAAGAAGTCGGCCCAAACAGTTACTATTGAAGACCCAGAATTAATTAAAGGTGGGTTTTCACACCTAGAGTGAGAGGTCGGCCCTGCCAGTGATACCCTCTCACATGTGCCAGTCTTGTATATATAGGAGGCTAACGCCTCACTTCAAACACACAACTCACTTGCTCATTCTCTTATGAGGCAAGCTGCAATTACCAGATGGGGAGAGGCAGAAGAGTGGAACATCTCTTGGGGAGGAATATCTGTATTGGTTTGAGTTATCTCTTGAACATTGTATAAGCTATTTATGATAAGGAAGTTTTGTTGGGTTTTCTTCCCCTAGAGGGTTTCCCAGGATAAATGTTGTGTCTCTTGTGAATGTGTATTTCTCAGTGATGTTGTTCTTATGATGCTCTTATCTATTGAAATGAAAAGAACTATAATAATGGCATAAACATTAACATGGTAGCAGATCCAACCTGAAGGAAGCATATTTTGCAAGAGGAAAAACGTCACTGTTACCGTACCTAAAAATTAGGGATTTTTATTGGTGAAGCTTTTTAGCCCCAAAACCACCTAGAAAGTTGCACCCTCCCCCAAGGATCATTTTGGCACTTAGAGTGCACCTTTTTGGTGGTTAGATCTCCCAGAAAGTGAAACCCTAGTTTCACAAAGTACCAGAAAACTAGAAAACCAGAGTACCATAAGTACGAGAAGTACCAGAGTACCAAAGTACCAGAAGTACCAGAAAACCAAAAGCACCAGTCCAGAAATCCGTAGATCAGATTTGAAGGGGTAGAAGTTGGATTTTCGAAAATCTGACTGCACCAGCTAACTTGCCTCAGTCCAACGCATCTATCCCCTGGATCAGAATTTCAAAATTTGAAGTTTGAAAAATTAGGGTTTCCTCATAAAACCCTAAGTTGCAGTCTCATAACCAGTTGCAGCTGCAACCGTAGAACCAGTTGCAATCACCCTTAAATTTTTTCTCAAGAGTTGGCAATGATTACCGCTGCTACCAGATGGAGCCATTACCTGCAAATGCTATCACAGGTATGTACTTACATATGTTTAATGGTTAAACCCTAAAGAGTATTTGCAGGACAAGGGATCTCTTTCCATAGATCCAAAAGGATCTCAATATCCAACACATTCAAAGGAATGATGCAACCCAGGTGTGATTTTTCTAATATGCATCTATTTGTTATGAAATTATCTTGATCAGTGTTGCATGTTGAAGCTATGATGAAACTATTAGAAGAATTAAAAGTTGAACATAGAGATTATCCTCTAACCTAACCTTCTGTCAAGATAGCACATTGTCTTAGTACAACAAACATGTTGAAGAAAGCACACATCACTTGAGTGAAGGAGACCTGAAAGAAAAGCAAGCACTCACTCTTGAGGACAAGGCTCCAGGTTTGATTAATCAAGATTCAAAGGTACACATGACAAGATGATGACTTTAGTTGAGATAGAAATCGTTGTAAAGTATTATAATTGATAGCATGTGAGAATATAGATCTAAATACTTTGCCTGATATGACTAACACCTCCTCAAGGAGAAACCTCGTGTGTTAGTTCCAGGTTTCCATGGAAGAATGCTTGGTCACAACAATATGAGAGTGTTGACCTCGTTTCGTATTGCATTCCTTACCTTTAATCTCTGCTTCAAATAAATTATAAGTGATAGCTCTAAAGGAGCAACTATGATGATTGTTCGTGCTATTGCTTTATATTATCAAGAAGGATATTATTCTTGCTTGTTGTTTTGTTGACTTTGCTTCAGGTCACATGAGGAAGCTATAGCAAAGGTTGCAGAAGGTAACGTGCTAAAAGAGAGATCATAAATGAAGCAATCATCAGTGGAAAGGAAGAAGGTTGGTCACTTAAAAGCTGCGATGACCCACGCTATTGAAGAATCCATGTAAACTCTAAGAAGATTAGCTCACATCAACTACAAGGCGCTACCATACATATGCAAAGCTGTCATAGGTTTACCAGAACTCAAAGGTGATCATGAAGGCATATGCGATGGATGTGCACAAGGGAAGAACGTCAAGAACCCATTTCCAAAGAGGGGAAGCAAAGCAATAGGAGTATTGGAACTCAATCATTCAGACGTGTGTGGCCCAATGCCATCATCCTCCCTTAATGGGTATGTATACTATGTATCATTCATTAATGATTATTCTCGTAAAAGACCTGGATATATTTGAAGTGTTCAACAAGATCAAGGAATTCAAAGCCTTGATAAGAGAACCCTTCTGTAAGGAAGATTAAGATACTCAGGTCAGATAATGGAGGAGAATATACCTCAGAAGAGTTCATGAACTTATGCAAAGATGTTGGGATCAAGATCCCCAACAAAACGGTGTAGCTGAACGGAAGAACAAAACCATTATGGAAGCTGTAAAGACCATGATTCACAATCAATATATTCCTATGTGCTTATGGGCAGAAGCAGTAATGGCAGCTATTTATATGCAAAACCAATTATCCCATAGCGCACTTGGGTTCAAGACCCTGGAAGAGATGTCCACCGGAAAGAAGCCAGAGGTAATCCATCTCAAAATATTTACCTGTCCAGTATTTATTCGTATACCGAAAGAGAAAAGAAACAAGATGGAACCCTTCAGAAAGAAGGGAATATTTGTGGGATACTGTGAGGTATCTAAGGCCTTCATAATCTACATACCTGGTCACCACCATATTGAGATCAGCAAGGATGTGACCTTTGATGAAGAAGCAACACTTAAGAAATCAAGAAGATGCCAGCTTGAAGAAGTATATGAAGAGGAACCTGTGAATCCCAGGACTACAGAATCCATGAGGGAAGTTCCTAGAGCTACAGAACATGTAAGGGAAGTCTTAACTTCCCCTGATGAGGAGACTCCTGAAGATCACGATGTAACAGAAGTTCAATAACCTCCTCATATGACCTTCTCCCATAAAATAAATCCTGCTTGGGCAAGAGAGCTTATACAAGATGGAGAGAAGTATGGTGTTTCATAAGGAACACAAGATAGGTGGAAAGACCAAAGCCATTCTCTAGTTACATGGATTTGATGTGAAATCTACTTAATGAAAAACCTACATGCTTTGAAGAGGCCATTCAAAAGAAGGAATGGGCAGATGACATGACAGAGGAATACCAATCCATAATAAAGAATGATGTATGGGAAATAGTTCCTAGACCAAAAAGTAAGGATGTGGTATCATCAAAATGGCTCTTCAAAATAAAACATGCTATTGATGGAAGTATTGAGAAATATAAAGCAAGATTTGTCGCTTGTGGCTTCTCCCAGAAGGAAGGTATCGACTATGAAGAGACATTCACTCCTATAGCCAGATACACTTCGATCAAAACCATTATAGCTCTTGCTGCCAAGATGAAATGAAAGTTGCACTAGATGGACGTGAAGACAGCTTTCCTGAATGATGTTATCAAAGAAGAAGTGTATATAGAGAAACCCCAAGGATTTGAGGTTGAAGACAAGAAGTCTCATGTCTGTCGATTGAATAAATCCTTATACGAATTGAAGCAAGCTCCCAAGGCTTGGTATGGCCGTATAGATAGTTTCTTGATGAGCTTGGGCTTTACCAAGAGTAAAGAAAACTCAAATCTCTACTTGAAAATTATGGATAATGAACCAGTAATATTACTACTGTATGTGGATGATTTATTCTTAACTGGAGAATAAAATCTCATCGTTGAATGTAAACAGAGACTTGCCATGGAATTTGAAATGAAAGACCTTGGCCTAATGCATTACTTCTTAGGCCTTGAGGTATGGCAGAGTCTAGAAAGAATCTTCCTTAACTAGGGGAAGTACACGGTTGAAATCTTAAAGAGATTCAACATGCTAGAATGCAAGTCCATGAATGCTCCCATGGAAGCAAAGTTGAAGCTGTTGGTCGATACTTCATCAGATTTGATAGATGCCACACTATATAGACAGATTATTGGATCGATGATGTACCTGATGAACACCAGACCAGACATTTGTTTTGCAGTGAACACCTTGAGTCAGTTTCTGGTAGAGCCCAAACGTGTTCATCTAGTGGCTGCAAAACATGTGATGAGGTACCTTAAAGGTACAATGGACTATGGTCTCAACTATGATGGAGATCATGACTTCACATTGAGTGGATATACTGATGCAGATTGGGCAGGAAGCATTGCTGACAGAAAAAGAACTTTCGGATGTTGTTTCAGTTTGGGATCAGCCATGATCTCGTGGCAGAGTAGGAAGCAATCCAATATTGCTCTCAGCACAGTAGAAGCAGAGTACATTTCCACATGTTTTGCTAGCTACGAAGCTATATGGCTTCGAAAGTTATTGACAGGCCTATTTGATTTGGAGATGAGAGAAACCATGATTCTATGTGACAATCAAAGCTGCATAAAAATGACAGAGAATCCTGTGTTCCATGACAGGTCGAAGCACATAGAGATCCGCTATCATTTCATCCGTGACATGGTACAGAGAGGAGCCTTGAAGATCTAGTACATTAGCACAGATGAACAGGTTGCCGACGTGTTGACTAAGCCTCTATCTCGTGTAAAGTTTGAACACTTTCGAGATAAGCTTGGTATAGTCCAAAAGGACCCTCCCTGAAAGGGGGAGTATATATATTCCTTGCTTTTGACCTCGTTGTTAGATGTAAAGCAAGATGAGTCATGCTTCTGACCTCACTGTTAGACGTAAAGCATGACGTTGTGTGATCCTTGCTTTTGACCTCGTTGTTAGAAGTAAAGCAAGATGAGTCATGCTTATGACCTTGTTGTTAGACGTAAAGCATGATGTTGTGTGATCCTTGCTTCTGACCTCGTTGTTAGACATAAAGTAAGATGAGTCATGCTTCTGACCTAGTTGTTAGACGTAAAACATGATGCCATTGATTCCTTGCTTCTGACCTCATTGTTAGATGTAAAGAAAGATGTGTCATGCTTCTAACCTCACTGTTAGACGTAAAGCATGACGTCGTGTGATCCTTGCTTCTAACCTCACTGTTAGACATAAAGCAAGATGAGTCATGCTTCTGACCTAGTTGTTAGACGTAAAGCATGATGTCATTGATCCCTTACTTCTGACCTAGTTGTTAGATGTAAAGCAAGATGATTCCTCGCTTCTGACCTCGTTGTTAGACGTAAAGCGAGATGTTGATGTGTTCCTTGCTTCTGACCTTGTTGTTAGATGTAAAGCAAGATGATTCATGCTTCTGACCTAGTTGTTAGATGTAAAACATGACATTGTGATTCCTCGCTTCTGACCTAGTTGTTAGACGTAAAGCGAGATGATGATGTTCCTTGCTTCTGACCTAGTTGTTACACGTAAAGAAAGATGTGACTGACACTGAGCTACCAGCTTAACCGCTGTGACATTGAGACAGTGTAGTACTGTGATGTGCCATCCTAGTGCTGTGATGAGGTATCATTTTTACTGATACATATTTGATGCAGATGATGATAGCATTCTTTCGAGAATAATGATGCTGCCGATGGAGAAAACTTCCGATGACTCGTAAATATGCTAGCCAATGTTTCAATATGATATTGACGATACTGTCCTCCTGATGCCACTGATGATGTAGACCTCTCTCGCTTGATGTTGATGAAGAATACCCTTCTTGTTAAGGGGGAGTGTTGAAATAATGTAACTGCGAAGATCAGTCTTATTATTATTTTATTCATTGGATTAAATCCCCATTGTGGATTAATCATGTCATTATTACTATTATTGTTATTGGATTAATCCCCATTGTGGATTAATCATGTCAGTAATTGTATAAGGACCAAATCGCCTTTTTCGGATTGGTCATCGGACAATTATAAAGGGCAGAACAAGAAGTCGGCCCCAACAGTTACTATTGAAGACCCATAATTAATTAAAGGTGGGTTTACCCACCTAGAGTGAGAGGTCGGCCTTACCAGTGATACCCTCTCATACATGCCAGTCTTGTATATATAGGAGGCTAGCGCCTCACTTCAAACACACAACTCACTTGCTCATTCTCTTATGAGGCAAGCTGCAATTACCAGTTGGAGAGTGGGAGAAGAGTGGCACATCTCTTGGGGAGGAATATATGTATTGGTTTGAGTTATCTCTTGAACATTGTATAAGCTATTTATGAGAAGGAAGTTTTGCTGGGTTTTCTTCCCTAGAGGGTTTCCCAGGATAAATGTTGTGTCTCTTGTGAATGTGTATTTCTTAGTGATCTTGTTCTTATGATGCTCTTATCTATTGAAATGCAAAGAACTATAATAATGGTATAAACATTAACACCTTATCCTTTGGGCTTGTGGAGTCATGCTCTGTTGCATCATGCTGAAGAAAACATATTGACAACTTATATTACTCTACTTTCAAACAAAAAGAAAACGCACCTGCTCTTGATGGAGCTTATTTATATACAAAACCTAAACTAACTGACTTTTAGAATGGGCTAGGTGAAGGCAAAATTCCACCAAATCCATTCCAGAAACTTGCTGACATGAGTCTTTATAATGCCAATGATTGACAACAGACAAGAGGAATATGATAGTGGTTT
Organism: Picea abies; assembly: GCA_900067695.1. NCBI lineage: Eukaryota > Viridiplantae > Streptophyta > Pinopsida > Pinales > Pinaceae > Picea > Picea abies. Next base: position 12,670 of record CBVK0100352269.1, read on the forward strand.
GAAAACATTTTCTATATCTCCTCTGACTGTTGCTGACACAATAAAGTTTACAGGTTCCAAAACATTTGAGAAATACAACTCCATATACACCCCTACAGGGTCATGAAAATGGTGACAAAACACATGGGACTAATAACATATTTATTTTTCCCCTTCAAGTTGCTTACTGTAAACTATGGGTATAAGTGGAAGAAGGATTGATGTAGGTGGTTGTTGATCAACTGATGATTGTTGATTTACTTCTGGCTGTGTATAAACGATCTCTTCATGTGCCTCAACTAAGGGTTGCTCCTGGTCAAATATTTGGGTTATGTCTTACATGACAAGGCCAACCTTTGCATCATACTCCCTTTCTTCATAGTGATCAAATATAGGATAATCTTGTTGCTCATCATCACTAGAATATTCATGAAAAATAGGCTGCCCTTCATATCTATGATCAACCTCTAAAACAGTAATTTCATCAAGAATATAATTGTTAAAAAATCCATTTCAAGAACAATAGTGATTGTTGCTTCTAGTTGTTCATACACATGATTTTCATCTGAAACAAAGTTATGAAAGTTACAGGAGTATTCTTTATGCTTTCATTTGGACAGTGAATAAAATATTTTTCATCTTTATATTTGATAGAGTAATCTAACAGGTCTTGAGCACATTCTACATATCCCTCACAATAGTTATGACAAACACTTTCAGAGGGATAAAACCTTTTGCAGTGTTTATTGAATACTCTGTGGAAATCCTTCAAGGATGAAATGTTGGAAGGGGGTAACGATAAATACCATTTATGTGCATCTCCATCCAATGAATACATGAACATTTTCATCAATATATCTTCATGATGGATGTCAAGTTGTTGTATAAAATCATGAAATTCTTGAACATGCTCAATAGGGTTGTAATCCTCATGTTCATAAAATCTAGGCAACAGATCTTTTCACTCATCAATAAGAGGCACAAGATGTGGGTAATCATCTATGGTTGAGAAATTGAGTGGGTAAAACCTCCTGGCCAAGATAGCCTTCATAGCCATTTAATTGGTCTCATTCCAGTGGAGTCACCAACAATTTCTGAACAATGGAGTCGCCATGATGAATGTGTGCAGTCTTGAAGGTGTCCAACTTTAGTCACCATGTAAAGTTGGAGCTGTGCAATGTCGTTATTCCTATGGAGCTTTTCAATATTCTCAAATCTATCCCTGACAACGATGCCAATTATGTTATCACTCCAAGAGTCACTCCTAGATTGCAAATGAGAGTAAGCTTGGTAACATAGAAATGTAAATGGATTAAAATAGTTTGAATAGGTAGATCAACAAGAGAATAGTAAAAAGGAGGGCATCAGACTGTTGTAAATACATCCCATTAGGCATGGAGTCACAACATCCTACAGGTCAAAGGTAATCAAGTCACCTACCAGACAAAAGTCTTATGAAAATATGGATAGAAGAATAGAAGGTAAACAAAGAGAAGAATAACCACATAACATATATCCTTTCTATAATATAGATTGAAGAGTGATTGAACAATAATCTGTGATTAACAAACAATTACCACAAATCCTTTGTAGCTCATGAATTCATTAACCAAAGGCAGCTTTCGATCTTCAAAATCTGTAAATATTATTCAAGAAAGATGAAAAGATAGAATGATAACAAAGAACACAAATTCTGATAAGAAACTCTCGTGAATCTCTAATGGAATAAATGCTAATTACAACATGCCCCCAAGCTTACAATTGAGCAAATAAATTTTTCCTCTAGCTCTCTCCTCTCTTGGATCATGAATCCAACCCTTTCTCCTCAAGAGATATCCTTCCTTAAATATAAAATAGCATCCAAATAACCTTAGGAGGTCGAATCTTATCTCCTCCATTAGATTATAAGCCTTGGAGATAGGTGGCAACAATCAAAGAGACAAAAATCCAACAAACTGCTAATTTTTAGGTATTTGTTGGAAGTCATTAATAAATTGTTTCCACCTCATGCACGAGGCCTTTGGTAGAGCTAAATCTTAGGTGCATGTGTCCCTTGACATCTAACTTATCCTTGAGAATCCATTCGAATCCTCCTTGATAGGTGACAACCTCCCAACAAGGCAAATATCAAAACCGTGACCGCTATAAGAAATTAGGTAGCGCCATTGTAAAATAGTTGGTAGTGCCAATTCTATGTCTAATATATCTCAAACCATACCACATTTTGAAAAAATGAGAGAGATTTTTATTATATGGAATGTTATGAACAAAAACCTCCTCCTGTTTTCAAAAATACCTTCTCAATTGTTCATAATCTAAGTTTCAAGTTAGTGACTCAAAACTTGTAAAATAACTCTGCACAATTCGTTTTCTGCCAAAATTTAGGTAGCAAATTTAAGTAGCGCCCGCCTGTGTGTCTGCATGAAATTTGGTAGAATAAATACATGGGTGATTTTGATGCTTGGAACCTTGTGAGAGTGTTGTCAATGCTTATTCTTGACACTTGGCACCTTAACCAATCTTGTGCTAACAGTATACATAACACAACTGTCCTCTAACGGTATGATCGATAGGGTAATATAACGAACTAAGATTAGTGTTTTCAACATCCCCCCTTAATTATAAGTTAGTTCTTGCTTGAAAAACCACCACTTATTGACAACTAGTAATGTGTCAAGCGAATATTCATAGGGCTTAAGATCCTCTTTAAACTCTAAAAAAACAAATAGTAGAAGTTGATATCTTCTATTAAATTGATGGTTTAAAGGTGACCAAAAAGTAACCTGGTGGTTTTGGGATGACCACGAGATGACCACAAAATGAATGTCTAGAAAACATTAATGTCTTTTACTAAATGGCATGGTTTTAATTTGACTGTAAACTAACTAAGGAAAGAACAACTACAAATGTTGATGATGCTCTCTGAAAATTTAACAAGTAGAAATTCATGTCTTTTGCTTAATTGGTGGTTTCACACTGACCACAAACTATCAAGAGCTCAAAAAACTATGAAGAGATGGTTTCATGATTACAACAAACCATATCAACAAAAAACCAATATTTTGATTGTATGTTCAGGAACAAGCGAGAAACTAGACTGCATACTTGATCATCTATTCATGAGCTCTAAAACAAACTTAGAACTTGACTAAAAACTTTAGATGTCCCCATGTCATGGACAAGTGGTTCAAAATTCCTTGACCATAATGTGTATGCTTTCCACAATGCATACAAAGATGAAGATTGAAACATTGATATTTCATATGTCCAACTTTATCAACAAAAAGAGGGCTTCTTGCAATTCCACCCTTTTATAATAATCCAACTAGACATTAGAAAATTTAAACTCAATAGAAGGGTGTTGGCTTCAACAAAAAATGCACACCCCATGATTTTGGTCATCATGATGGTGTATTGGTAATGGTGTACTCAGGCTCTTCATAAGAACTCTCTCCTGAGAAAAGTGACATTCATCTCTTCCTAGAAAACTTACTTTTGAAGAGAGTTCGCAGGTTGCTAATATCCCAGGGTGCGAGAATGACCCATTCTCGTAGGCTGCTTTAAGCTAGGGTGCGAACTTATCACACTGTGCAAAATAGCTAGGGTGCGAACCTTCTCTAAAGCTTGGAAAAAGGTGAATTCTCGATGGTTCTAGAAGGGAATCTTCTAGAAGAATGGGTTGGCATTTGAATGGTTATCCTTGTATTGGACTCCCTGATATTCTGGGATCATTCTTATCCAAGTAACCATCTCATTCTCTCCTATATATTGATGGAATTCTCATGGAAAAGGTTAAGCAAGATTCATTGGAGAATTGGTGAAAGAATTGTGTGAAGGACTTATCTTGAACAAGAGCTTGGAGACTCTAGCAAGTCTATCAAGAGGATTTGATCTTCTTCATACAAGGATTGAGCAAGTGTGTGTGTTGGTGCCAAGAGCCACCAAAAGGGAGCTTGCGACATCAAGGAGATCAGGTTGTAATCTTCTACTTTCGATTAATATGATACAGTGGCATGTCCCTTTCCCATAAAGTCATTCTCACTTTATTGTGTAATTCCTTGATCATACACATAAGTTGACAGTTGAATATATTTTTCTATCTTCACTTTGGATGGTTTGTGTTGTCTTGGTCTTGACCTCACGAGAGCACCGGAGCAAAGCGGGAGCAACAGAGGCCCTAGGAAGGGATACAAAGGTATGTTACTTGTTCCTTCCTACTAGCTAATTCAATGGTCATAACTTAGGGAAAGAGTCATGTCCTGTCCTATTTTGTTCTAGATCCAGGTGGATCTAGGGAGATCTGTTAGTGTCCGCACCTACCGATTATTCCGATAACACCCCATGTCATGGACAAGTGGTTCAAATTGCCTTGACCATAATGTGTATGCTTTCCAAAATGCATACAAAGATGAAGATCGAAACATTTATATTTCATATGTCCAACTTTATCAACAAAAAGAGGGCTTCTTGCAATTCCACCCTTTTATAATAATACAACTAGACAATAGAAAATTTAAGCTCAACAGAAGGGTGTTGGCTTCAACAAAAAATGCACACAATTACAATCATAATTCAATTCAACATTATTTGATAAAGTATCACAAATTGAGTGGGCTAACTCAGGAGCAATCTTCCCTCCCGAGTTACTTTTCGGGCATGTTTTCCAGCAGTGTGGTTTTAAATTTCCTACTAATCTAGAAGTTTGATCGATTTTCTGAGCATCTAGGTTGGTTTAAAATGGGGCAAAACCGCCTAGCAGAGGCCCAATTTTTTTTTTTTTTTACATGGGGGGAGATTGCTCAGGAGTTAGCTTATTGCATCACAATTGCATGGAAGCTAATCTTTGTTGTAACTTTTAGCATGAGTACATAAAGTACAAGACAATTTTCTTCGAAAAAAAGGACCTCCATATTAATATTGCTCTTGTGATTAATGATTGAATCTATGGGGGTAAATTAAATACTTTATTAGAAAAGGCTGATGTATGGTGTAAGAAATGGGGAGCATTAGTTTAAATTGGGACCAGGACGGGGAAGCAAGGAGAGACCTTGTCGTTCGTATACACAAGTTCCAAGTCGTTAGCAGAGCAGCGGAAGCATTTACGTCCCAACTTCTTGTACCCAGATCTTGTCAGGGACATGCACGAAGAAAAATAAATGAAGAGAAGATCGCTCTGATACCACTGATCCAGATTTATGAGAGGAACAAACTGACTAATAGACTGAATACAATAACATAATGATATGAAGAACAACAATAGATATCTAGTGAACAATAACTTCTATTGAATAAATGAAATAGGTTGAAACTGTAAAATTGTAGAACTAAAAACAACTTGCTCGAATGGTGGTAGCTATCTCTGAGAAGAGTTGTGGTTGCTACACGCATCCATCTGAGTAGAATGATTATAATGAGGTTCCATAGGCCTTTTTAACATTACTCATGAATGAAAAAACCATAGACATCCAAAAACCTAACCCTAGGAGGTGAAATGCCAAAAATTATGTGGGACCCGTTGGGTAAGTTGGTACCTCAACTTTCGAGGGTCGTAACTTTTGCATACGACCTCTGTTTTAGGTGTGTGATAGGCTGTTGGAAAGGTCTTTTTGAGAGCTACACATTATGTCGTCAAAGTGTGACTTTGTCTACAATTTGACTGTGGGAAGCCAAAAAAATATTGTTTAGGGCCCCAAAACGGTCCTGAAAGTACAAAAAGATGTGTTGACATGAAACCTTCCAACATAAGCCAATTGGATTAGGTGGGTGTCCACCAATCTCCACCTGTAAGATGTGTAGTGCTTCAGACAACCCTGGAAGTGTAGAACCCACAATTACAAAGAAGTACAAAAGAACATGTTGAACTAAAAATTGTTAAGAGGAGCCAGTTGGAATAGGTGGGTGGCCACCAATATCCATTTGGATTAGGTGGTTGGCTCCAATTTTGAGTTGATTGGTATCTTGTGGATTCATTTCTCCATGCTCTTATAAAGTTCAATGTCCACCTGCCAATGTTTGTCTAATAGAGTTGCTAGCATAGTTCCCTAGTGTTAGCATAATAATTAAGTTGTTGTTGGACAATGCTTGGCATGATACAACCATGCGTGCGACCTCCATTGGAATTTGTTCTATAAATGAATAACCAACACTCATTCAGTGAAGTCTCCCTCCAATTGTGCATTGGAAACTAGCTACAACAATCTATGTATGGGTGAAAAGTGTACAACTGTATTTCAATTCTTGTGGTTTTGGTGTTAGCAACTAAGAAAAAAAAGAAGTGTTAGCATCTTCTTGTCAACGGACTATACCATGAAGTAGTGGAGCTATAATTGATCAATTGTTGGGCTTGAATGTTGTAGTCAACAGAGAGTGAGTGGATCACTCTTTTGTTCCTATGTTGCGGATTGGCCTTGGCACCATAAGCAGGTTATACCTTTAGTGTGATCTCTTAACAAAGTGCTTGAGATATGTCTTTATATGATTAACACATTTATCATGTGAATGCACACAAATTAGAGTTTTGTGAATGCAAACAACATATGTCATTTAATTGACATTGCAAGCTTTTGGGGGTTTATTTGGTTCGCAAAAGTTAGAGTGTTGGACTGGTAAGTTGTAAAGAGCAGAGTCTATATCTTTTACTGACAATAAAACCTAGAGTGGGTTGCACCATTGTCGAGTATTGACCTCTGCACAATAATACAATAACACAAGAGTAGAATCTTTTGGAACCATCCTACATTGAGAATGGAGGCCTTTTAGCAATTCCGAGAACGAAAATATTTGTACATGATAGAGAAATAGAGATCAAAAGTTAATTTTCAGTAAGAGACTATGTGGATGAAGTGAGTAAATTATAAGTCCCCCGTTTGCACATTAGAAAGAATTTTCTACTCAATACTCTAAAGGACAAAGTGAGATATAATGTAGAAAGTGCTAACAAACACGATAGAGTATATAAGGATCCCATTGGCACACATCTCTTTTTGTTTCCCTCTTTCTTTGTTTTTCTCCTTATTGGTGGCAAGGTGTAACCATCCTACACAATAACATTTAAAGTTGCAGTTGTTAATAAATTTGTCAAGAAAATAAATAACTAACAAGATCAAGAAGGAAAAGAAGATGAACAAAAAATGCACGAAACCAATTCAATGAATATGTACATCAATAATGTATATATAGTACACAACACAATTGTCCTCTAACAGTATGACCATTAGGGTAAGACAACGAATCGAGATTAGAGTTTTCAACATCCCCCCTTAATCATAAGTTTGTTCTTGCCTAAAAAAACTGTCACTTCTTGACCACTAGTAATGTGTCAAGCGAATATTCAGAGGGTTTAATATCCTCTCTAAACTTTGGAAAAACAATAGCAGAAGTTGATATCTTCTACTAAATTGGTGGTTTAAGGGTGACAAAAAACTAACCTGGTGGTTTTGGGATGACCATGAACCAATTTGGTGGTTTCGGGATGACCACAAAACAAATATCTAGAAAAAGTTGATGTCTTATACTAAATGGCATGGTTTTAAGATGATCGTAAACTAACCAAGAAAATAACAACTATAAATGTTGATGATACTCTCTGAAAATGTAACAAGCATAAATTCATATATTCTGCTTAATTAGTGGTTTCAAGCTGACCACAAACTATCAAAAGCTAAAAAAAATATGAAGAGATGGTTTCATGATTACAACAAACCATATCACCACCACGGAGAAGCAGGGAGAGACCCTGTCGTTCGTATACACAAGTTCCAAGTCGTCAGCAGAGCCGCCGAAGCATTCACACGATATTCAAGAGCACCCGTGAAGCTGGAGCTGATAGTTTACCAAATTCGGCCGACTTAGACCAAACAATACGGAGGCGAACTATCCGGTTTAATGCGCTTGTTGCTTTCATTTCAGACCTAAATTTTGCAGAACTGACCCGACCGCGTCCACGAGATCGCTGTGCTCGCCATTTCATTGACCCCGCGTAGGAAGGGAGGGCCAAAGTTTTATTGTTTCAGCGGCTGAAGAAGCAAGTATCACAGCAAATACTGATGGATCCATATAGATTCCAGACTTTTGGTAAACTATATTGACGAATTTTTGTCGAATTGAATTTTTTTGGTACCAAAAAAGTTCAATTCGTACCGAATTCGAACTTGGTACCTGAACAACGAAGCTTCATACCATCCATCACTAATTGCGTGCCGAATCTTCATTTTAATTTCAGGCGTGGAAAACAAAAACAAATTGGATTTGAGCAGAAACTTGGCGGAATTTGGCTGTGAAGAGTGGGCACGCACCCTTTGTGTGACTTCGATCAACAAAATTAACCACTCTCACCTAACTATACAATACAATAGAATTCCAAACACGGTGATCGATATTTGTAATTCCCGTGCTTTATTCAATTTGGTTTTAAAACTTCAACGATTATGGCATGAATTGCAGATTATTCCTTTCGTGAAAGTCATGATTGTCGCAAGTTCGAGTTTCTTTCAGTTTGGAAGTCATTTGGAATAAATATACTATTAAAAAAACGTCAAATCAAAATTTAAGGAAAAAATGTGGTTTGATAAAAAGTTAGAGGAAAATAGAAAATTAAGGTATTATAAAGATGTAATCAACCCT
>CBVK0100352270.1:0-21270 GCA_900067695.1 Picea abies
AACCGCTCTTCCGATCTCACAGTTATTGTAATTTTCATTTCAGAGAGACCAATGAAAGTAGAGAGTGTGGAGCCAAGTGAAAGAAGAATAGAGATGAAGAATTTAGTTACAAAGAAGATTTGAAGAGAACAATGTCACCACCTAAGGCAGCAGTGACATCAACATCAACACCAAATAAATAGTGTAGTAAGCCACCAATAGTACCGGTACAGGAAGAGACACCAGGAGCATCAACGTCAAAGCTAATCTTGGCCAACTTTCCAAGAGATTATATACCATTGAGGAAAGATACAACAAAGTTAGTCAAATTGTCGAAAGAATCTAAGTATAAGCTCATGGAGCCAGAAATCCCACCTGAAATGATCATGGAGGAAGATATGTTAGGATTAATACCAATTTTAAGGTATGTAAACCATGATATCACGAATAAAGATAAATTTATGGAGTTGTTAGCGAGTAAGTATTTGAGGAGGTACATCTATGCAGAGACAAAGTTGGTTGTAATAGAGCTAGAGATATGGGCAACAAGTTTGCAGAAATCTATCATTTTGAACCTATTTGATATACCACACTTTGGGAGGAGTGCAAAGATTAATGTCTACGTGAAGATGTTGTTGAGTTTCATAAACAGAGGGTATTTATGGTAGCAAGCATATGCGACCCTACAGTGAGGTTCATGACACAAGAATTATCTTGTAAATTGTTAAGGAAGTGTAAGAGGGACCAAGTGCCAGCAGAAATAATAGAGACCACAGAGAAGTGTGTAGAGGGCATACAGATGAACTAGGGAACATTTTTTTCTCAACCAGTTTGTGATTGATTGTGAAGAGGCACAAGATAAAGGGACTAAATTTCACTATGCATGGATATTAATTCTAATTTCATTATCAACACAGAGGGATTCAGATGATACGTAGTTTTTGGGAGTAAAATATAAGCCATGCCTAGCCACAATATATCAAAACTTATGGCATACTACACACAAAGTGTGACAGCTAGACAACAATGTTGTCTTTTATATATACAAGGAAATGATTTAGACAAGCATTCAAAATATGCCATGCATACCACCACAGGTGGTAGAAGCATACACTCCAATAGTGCAGTTTAAGGAAGGGCACCATCACATGTATGTGTAAGTTAAGAAGGAACCAAATAAAGAATGGCTTCCCACATGGTACAGGTTAATTGAGGAAGAGATGGGACACATTATGGAAGAGTGGGTTGACGATTGGAAAATCCCATCAATAGAGACTGAGAAATCAAAGATGCAACAACTAGAGATTGAATAAATATCAAGTAGAGAAGAGGAAGAAGAACAAGGAAATGACAAAGGGAAGACCATACAGCACACAGAGAGAAGAGAAAAGACATAGACACAAGGAACGCTGCAACCACACAGCACAAGAAAAGTAAATTTGTAAGGGAACCATTTTTTCAATCCCTCATAGAAGATGACTTTGATGAGATTACAAACCAAGTTAAAGAAGAAGTAGATGAAGCTTTTGAGTGCATGAAAAGACAACAGGAGGAAAGGCATGTGTATTTTCAAGCACAAATTACTGTGTTGTGAAAATTTTTGGAGACCACGCAACTTGCAACAATAAAAATAGGACAATCATTGCAAGCAAAGCATACAGTGTGGACAACTGAGGTGCAAAAAATGACACCTATCATATCAAGAGAAAGACATGTAATAAATATAATGATGGGAGCCTTAGAGTTCCCCATGGAAGAATTAAAAGAGAAAGCCAAGGTGCTAAGTCATATTGACTTAGCAATATCTCAATTTCCTATAGAAATTTTTTATGGCTTACAATCGAGTATGACATAGGAACTTCAAGTGCACACAGTATCAACCTCATTGGAACTAACCAAGATAGCCACATATAAGTACATGCTGCAAGAAGAATATGACCAAATCAGGCAGGAACAGGATGAGGCAACATAAAAGGCAGAGAGAGTCAAATAGGCGGTCGAGGGGGTCTATAACATTATTCCAAAAGTGTTAAGGGAGGAAGATGCCCTATTGGAGGAATAGGTTGAAAAAGTCATTGAAGCCATTCAGGGCTTCCAAACAAATATCATCGACTTAGAGGCATGAAACATACCAAGCACTCCCCCGGAGGAAAGGGAGCAATGTGAAAAGATGGCCACTACAAGCATGGAGATCATAAAGAGTATGGAAGTAGAATGTGATAAGTTGTATGCATAAATAATGAGCATTTGGATGCAGCTAACTAAAGATGTGGAGTTGTAGGAGATTGGCCAAAAGATATATGTTATACAGGATAAGGCACAAAATTTGAAAGAATTAATGAGTATGTTAGTATATGTTAGTCGTGTCAGTCACCAGTGATCAAATTTACTCTTTCAAGTTGTTGATAGGGTCTTAAGTTATTTTTTTATGGTTTCAATAGGTTTTCAAATAAAAATTTGTTCATTGGTTAGTGTGTCTAGATATATTACTACTCCCTTAATTTTGTGGTCATCCATCATCTAGCAAGGCAAAGAACAAAGGTAAAACATTGACTGGTTTAGAAGAGCAGGTGGAAGACAAGGATCCAGTACAGAAAAACCATGTTCACTCCATAAGTGTTGAGATTGAGAAAGACAAGGAGTATTGGATTGGGAGAGTAAATGAATACTTGGAGAAGCTATTGAAGAGGGCCAAAAGAGACACTAAGCTGCATAAACACATGGCAAGACATTATTTAACCAGGAACCTGATTTACAAAATTAGGGTAAAAAACATGAAAAAGAGGCTAAGGAAAACCCTAAAGAAGCTAAAGAGGAGAGATAGCCTTGATATCTTGGATAATGGATCATTGATTGTGTAAACCCATCACACAAGGAGTCCCAGAAACAAATTTCAAGAAATTTTGAGAATTTTTGGCAAATTTTGAAGTTTTTGGTATTTTGACAGTTTTTTTATGTATAGAAGCACAGCATGGCCATGTTGTGCTTTTTCTCAGAGCATTTAAATGATGAAAATTTTGAATGGTTGGATAGCCCTTGACCTCTAAATCACAAATATTTACTTTCTTGGCCATGTTAGCTTATAGTTTTGAAGGAAAAGTAAAAAAACTAGTGAAATTTCATGTCTCTGCTACCTTTTTGGACCCCTTTCTGCGCTTCTAGAGTCATCTTCAAAGGTTGTGTTTTTGGAAGCCATGGAGATGGATTTTTGCAGGTTTCAAAGTTCAAAAGTCTTCTACACATCTAAAAGTCTTCTACACATCTATAGATATCTCTTCCAACCATTATTTCAGCAAAAATATGTATAAAATCTACACAAAGGGCTCTTACCAGACCATGCTATGCTTTTGTCCTGCATGCTGCGCTTCTACAGGACCACGCTGCACTTCTGAGAAAAATGATCGATTTTGAGTTTTGTGAGTCAAATTCAAAATTTCTTGATGTAATTTGTCATGATGAGAGTTTACTTGATGTAATTTAGTGTAATAATTATGGTTAAATACATTCCATGTAAATTTTGTGATAATTAATGTTTGGAAAGGTCAACTAAGTCAGTTGAGTCTAAACAGGGAGTTGGTTTCTAACCTCCCTAGCTTTTGGTGTGGTTAGAGAGAATTTTGTAATTAGTTCCTAGGAGGTAGGATTTAACCCTTTAGATGAGGAATTTTTTTTTTCATCTATATGTAGACCAAATGAATTCAACAAAAGGGTTGGACATCAGGGAGTAGAAGGCTTGAAGCTAGTATACCATTTTGACAGTAAATAAAAAACAAAGTTGTAGCTATTATTTAGGAATTCATGTGGTATGTGCATTGGCAATGTTTTTTATATGTTTTATCAACAAATTTAATACATATTTCTTCATTTTACCATTAGAATTTCTTTCTTGTGACTATCTCTAAAGTCTTTAAACAAAATTCATAATTATATCCTTTGTTTTTAAGAGATTTGCATGCATGTGTTTATTTCTTCTATCAAAATTATGATATCACATAACCTATGCTCATTTTTATCTTATAGTATTTCAACCCTATACCATCAATGAAAAACCCCAAAGTGTCACTGATGCATACCTACATTTCTCATATATATCCATGCAAATCATCATTTGAATTCCAGACCTAGCTCCTTGATTTCATTCTCCTGATCCAGCTAAAATCCTAAATTTCAAAACCATAGAGCTCAGACCTAGCCTAATATCCTTTTACCCTCTTTAGTTATATTTTTAATATAAGATCATAGAGAGATCCCTCTTTGATTTGGTAGGGCTAGCTACCAAATCCTAAGTGGTTTGCGGTTACCTTCGTCGGTTTCCATTCTCAGCCTTGGGACACTGTGGAGAATAACATAGTACATTACCGTCAACATATGTGGTAAAAACAATGGATAAAAATAGGAAGCTATATTCAGAAATAAACCAACTAAGGTAGAGCAGTTGGCTCACTCACAAAAGATTGAGTGATTGCAAGAAGAATCCTATAACTTGACCCCAAAGTTAGCATCCACTCAAGGAAAGGTCAAGAAGGTAGCATGACAAACTGCTAAAAAATTGAAGACTCACTTAATTGGAGAAATGGTCGAGGAAATTATACGGCAGGAAGCACAAGTCAGGGAAAAATTTGAAATGGCCAGCGATATACTACAAAAAAATTGGCAACATGGAAGCAGACTTGAAGTGGCTCGGGAAAAGCCACATGTTAGTGTTGGGGGCATGTTGGAGCAGGCTATTTTGGATAAGTCTTGGGAATCACACAAAAACTGATCATGCGATATTTTGGCTAAGGAGAAACGTGCGCAAAGCAGTTGGAGCATGTTCGGGAGTCAACACACAAAAGGAAGAAAGTAGTTAGGATTTTGGGGACATTATGTCCACTTTGTAACCATTTTGTAATGGGCTTATCCCTATTTTAAATATATAAATTGTAATGGGTTTTTGGGTAGAAGTACTTCTTTTGGGTGATAAGTTTTAGAGTGAGAGCTTGAGTGAATAATTGGCTAAGCATTCGAGTGTTTTGGGTGATGACTGAGGTTTTTGAGAGTTAGGCTTGCACTGCAGTAGAATGGCTAAGGAAAGTTTGGGTAATGGAAACCGATACATCTTATTGTAAGCACAATGTGCAGCTATAAGGAGATTGCTAATGAATAAAATAAGAAGCTAGTCGTTGTGGAAGTAGCCCAGTTTGGGGTGAACCATGCTAAAACCTTGTGTCTTGATGTGTTGTTTTTGTGTGTTATGATGCATATGATGTTTATTGTTACTGCACAATGAAGATAAAGTTCCATTATTTTGAATATGTCATTGTTATATGTTTTTATGGTCATGTGCACTTAAGTTAATGGTGAATGAATGAATGTTAAGTGGAGTAATGTTGTGCACATGGTATATTAAATAATAATTAAAGGTTAAGTAATAGAAACTCTGCACACATTAGATGAATGGATAATGCATAGTATGGTTATGTTGAATTACTCACTTCCCCTCATCACTGTAGAAACTTGGTTCCTCCAACCCCTCTAGATTCCTTGGGTGAGACTTCACTTGCTTGCAGGTGATGCCGAAAGGGACAGTGTCTAATGGTTTTTTTATTTCATTAATGATTAAACCTGAGTCTACCCACTTCCCACCAACACATTATTTTTCCATGCCTAGCCTTGCCATGCAATTCCATGCCATTTCATGCCTTTCCTTGCCTTGGCATGCCATGCCATGCCTTTCCATGCCTTGCCTGGCCATGCCTTGCCTAGCCATGACTTGCCTGGCCATGCCATGCCATGTCATGCCATTCCTTTCCATGCCATGTATTTTCTTTCCTTGCCATGCCATTCCATGACATGCCATGCCTTGTATTTCCTTTCCTTGTCATGCCTTTCCTTACCATGCCATGCCTTGCATTGACTTACATTGCCATGTCATTCCATACAATGTCATGTTATTCCTTTCCTTTCCATGCCATGCCATGCCATGCCTTGCATTACCTTCCCTTTCCATGCCATGCACTGCCATGCCATGCCATGCACTGCCTTGCCATGCCATTCCTTGCCATGTCATGCCTTTCCTTGCCATGGCATGCCTTGCATTGCCTTGCCTTTCCATGCCATGTCATTCCTTTCCATGCCATGCCTTTCCTTGCCATGCCATGCCATGCCTTACATTTCCTTGCCTTTCCATGCCATGCCTTGCAATTTCATGCCTTTCCTGGCCTTGTCGTGCCATGCCATTTCATGCCTTGTAATACACCAATCCATGCCCTTCCCTTCCATGACATGTCATGTCATGCCTTTCCATGCCTTTCCATTCCATGCCATGCCATGCCTTGCCTTACTAAACCATGCCTTGCCTTGCCATGCCATGCTTTTCCATGCCATTCCTTGTCATGCCTTGCCATCCCATGCCTTGCCATGCCATGACATTCCATGCCATGCCTTGCCTTGCCTTGTCATCCCTTGCCATGCCATGCCATGTCGTTCACCATGCCATGCATTTCCCTACCATGCCATGCCTTGCCATGCCATGACATTCCATGCCATGCCTTGCCTTGCTTTGCCATCCCTTGCCATGTCATGCCATGTCGTTCCATGCCATGCCATGTATTTCCATGCCATGCCATGTCGTGCCTTACATTTCCTTTCCTTTCCATGCAATGTCATGCCTCACCATGTCATTCCTTTCCTTGTCTATCCTTTCAAAGTGTTAAATTGTCAAACATATATAATAAGCACTGAGCAAAACCCTAGTCTCGAATATCCTGCAACAAATGCTTTTCTAGCAAACCCTAGTCTCGGAGATCCTGACAACAGAGGTATGGCATGGCATGGAATGGTAAGGAAAGGAAAGGCATCGCATGGAAAGTCCTAGCATGGAATGGAAAGGCATGGAAAGGCATGGAATGGCATGGAAAGGCATGGCATGGCATGGCATGGAAAGGAAAGGCATGGCATGGGAAGGAAAGACATGGCTTGGCAAGGCAAGTCAAGGAAAGTGCATGACATGACACAGGATGGCATGGAATGAAATGGAGTGGCTTAGAAAGGAAAGGAAAGGCACGACAAGGCAAGGAAAGGCATGGTATGGCATGGAAAGGCATGGCATGGCATGGAATGGCATGGAAAGGCATGGCTTAGCAAGGCAAGGAAAGACAAGGAATGGCAAGGCATGGCATGGCATGGAAAGGCATGGCATGGCATGGCAAGGCATAGCATCACATGGCATGGTATGGCAAGGAAAGACAATGCAAGGCATGACAACTCAAGGCAAGGCATGCCATGGCATGGCAAGGAAAGGAAATGTAAGGCATGACAAGTCAAGTCAAGGCATGCCATGGCATGGAAAGGAAAGGTAATGCAAGGCATGGCAAGTCAAGGCAAGGCATGGCATGGCATGGCATGGAAAGACATGGAATGGAATTGTATGGCATGGCATGACATGGAAATGAAAGGCATGAAATGGCAAGGCAAGGAATGGCATGGCAAAGCATGGAAAGGCATGGCATGGCATGTCAAGGCAATGCAAGGCATGGCATGGCATGGAATGGAAATTTAAGATGTGGTATGGCATGAAAAGGCATGGCAAGGCAAGGCATGACAAGTTGAGGCATGACATGGCAAGGCAAGGCATCGAAAGGCATGGCATGGAAAGAAAAGGCTTGGCATGGGATGACATGGCAAGGAATGACAATGCATGGCATGGCATGGCATGTAAAGGCATGGAATTGCATTGCAAGGCAAGGAAATGCAACATATGGCATGGCATGGCGTGGCCTAGAAATTCATGGCATGAAAAGGCATGGCATGGCAAGGCATGGCATGGAATGGAAATGCAAGTCATGTCATGGCATGGCATGGAAAGGAAATACATGGAATGGAAAGGAAATGCATGGAATGGTATGGCATGTCATGAAATGGAATGGAAAGGCATGGAAAGGCATGGCATGGTAAGGCAATTCATGGCATGGCATGGCATGGTATGGAAAGGCATGGAAAGGGAAAGGAAAGGAAAGGAAATGCATGGCATGGCATAGAATGGAAAGGAAACACATGACATGGAAAGACATGGCATAACAAGAAAAGGAATGCCATGTCATGTTAAGGCATGGCATGGCATGGGATGGCATGGAAAGGAAAGCAAATGCATGGCATGGCAAGGCAAGACATAGAAATGCAAGGCAATGCATGGAATGGTAAGGCATGTCATGGCATGGCAAAGCATGGCATGACAAGGCTAGGCAAGAAAAGGAAAGGCATGGCATGGCATGGCATGGAATGGCAAGGAAATGCATGGCATGGCAAGGCAATAACACTTCATTGGATGGAAAGGAAATTTTTGATATAAAGTTAAGTCATATGTCCCTATAAAAATTGTTTTGTATTTCTTTGGATAAGAAATGTTCCTTTTTTGTGATGATTGTTTCTTTGCAATCCACATTTTGATTTAAATTTTTTCTTTCATAATGTTATGGAAAGATATATATTTATTTTTGTATAGGTTAAAATGGGAAGCTACATGGAAAGACATGCCAGGAGGGATTAGTCTATTTTAGTTTGTAGTTGTGTTCTAGGGATTTATAAATGTAACAACCTATATTTTGGCCTTAGAAGGTTAGAACTTTGATTTTTACTTATCTTAGTGATTAATTGCTTAGTATTTGTTGGGTTTAGTTAGAATCATATAGGCATTTGAAATGTATACATCTAAATCTATTTATGTGTTGTGAGATGTTATTTTTATTGTTATATGTTTATGACGATGATAGTTTTGTGATTTGTTTAAACATGCAAATTGAAATATGGATATTTGGTATGTGGATACTAGTTCATAATTATGTATAATAGATGCAAGGCATCGTGTAAATAAACATGCATTTATTAATTGAACATTAATACATATAAGGATTCTCATATGAAATTTGTAATGTACATGCATGGATATGAGTTATGTGATATCTAAATGACTATAGTATTGAGGTGACCAAGGAATGGAATGGAAAGGCATGGCATGGCATGACATGGAAAGGAAAGGCATGGCATGGCATGGCAAGGCATGGCATGACATGACATTGGAAAGCATGGCATGGAAAGGCAAGGCATGACATGTCATGGAAATACATGGCAAGGAAAGGCAAGGCAAGACATGGCATGGAAAGGAAAGGTAAGGCAAGGCATGGCAAGGCATGGCATGGAAAGGCAAGGCATGCCATGGAATGACATTCCATGGCATGGCAAGTAGAGTCAAGGCAAGGCATGGAATGGCATGGAAATTTAAGGAAAATCATGGCAAGGCAAGGTATGGCAAGGCAAGGCATGGAAAGGAAAGGTAAGGTAAGGGAACACAAGGCAAGGCAAAGGAAAGGAAAGGCTAGGAAAGTAGGGAAATAAAAGGCAAAGCATGGATAAGAAAACAAGGAAAGAAAATAAAATGCAAGGAAAGGCTAGGCATTGATCGCATACTTTGTTGTGGATGCCCCATCCACTTGACATCTTGCATATTCATCCATGGAGTTGGATACCTTGGAATTCACAAATGTGGAGTGGTTTCATGCATGAACATTATTGGAGGAAACATTCCATGTGGACACCTGGCATTTGAATTGGATTGATGACTATTTTTGGTGGTGTGTCCCCTTCATGAGCATTATTTCTTGCATACTACTACTCTTTTTGGATGAGGGTAAATTTTTTTAGAGAGGCTAATGTCCACATGTTGTTACATGGTCAACCATGGATTGAGGAGAGATATAACTAATTCATTATTACAATATTTATTTGACTTGTCATGGATTTAGTTAGCAATTAATAATATTTTATTGTATAATAGAAGAGACTCACTCTATGAATAAGAGTTCTCTCTCTCCATTGTAAAGGGTGGGTAATTTGGGTATTTAGGAGCTCTTCTCTTGGGATACATTGTAGAACATTTTGGAAAGATTAATGGAGAATTTGAGGTATATTTTGATTTAATGTGAGGATTTATTGTGCACTCATATTTTATGTGTTGATTTTGTATTAAGAAACCCTTGTAATAAGTTGTGATTTCCATTATAATGAACCATGCTTCATATTGGATAGAGTAATGTCAGGTTTCAACTCTCTTATTTCTATTGTGATTATGTTATCCTACATGATTGTTATTATTGCTTCCTGGAGTCTTAACTAGGATGGGTCTTCAGTCTTTTTCCAAATTTAGGTAATGAGAACCATTAATTGCATATGGATTTATCACTTAGCAATATTTTCCACCATAAGTGATTTTTTAATGTGTAACACAAGAATTTATAATAACTTTAGAAAAAATGAAATATACTTACCTACATAGACTTCATTAACACTTTAAAAAGTAATTAATCAAATTAAATACATTCATACACATAAAATTCATACACTTTGAAATTCAAACATTCATCAACATAAAATGTAGAAACAATGAGATTCATAAAAAATAAAATGTGCCATGAGATATAATTCAACATCGTCTAAATTGTACATTTTTTACAAAATGGCACCTCATGCCCAATATACAAAACAATAGCAAGAGCCCTAACACAAAAAAACAGCCATATGGTGGCCTAGATACAAAGTAGCAGTCCTTCATCACTTAATGACCACTACCACCCTCGCCACCCTCAGAAGCATCCTAGAAATTTATCTTTCTTCTCTTGCTCAAAGAATCACCTTGAGTGGTTTTGGGCATAGGCATGGTTCATCGCTCTAGATACTGCATAAAGAAAAAACATTGTTATAATTTTTTTCCACAATGAATTAAAATACTTACAAAATGATACTTTGTAATTCAACATAAAACAACTCACCACATATAGTACTAAAAATCATGTGGGTGTTACCCTCCTCCGTGGCCCTAATCTCTCAACGATGCCACCCTGCATTAGTTACAAGGATCAAATCATAAAATTTAAAAAAATATGCATAAAATCAATTACATTCATGATATATAAAAATTTATCATCAACACATTATCTCATGTTGAATATCTTGGGCCTCGATGGAGAGTCACTGACAGGTGGAGTGCTTAGTTGTAAAACCTGCTCCAAGGAAACCTCTAGTGTGGAAATGTTGGTGGATGGTACAGATGGAAATGGTGTTGGGAGTGGGTGGCATACAGGTGTATCCACTGTGTATGGATGTGATGGAAGAGGTGGCGTAGATGGGTGGACTACGGGTGCATCCACTAAGGATGCATGAAATAAGAAATATGCTAGGGGTGGGCAGTGATGGAACCCCACAAATTGTACAAGTGATGGAATAACCCTCATCCTGGAGTAAGGTAAGTCATAAGCTATGGGAAAGTGCCCAGGAAGAGGACTGGTACTAAAACTAGAAAAATATCAACAACTTGCATACATATTAATAATATTGAACTATTAGTACAAAATAGTAAAATCCAACAACATAAATACAAAAAAATTGATATTTAAACGATATTTTACTCTACACATGATATGTGTGATGTAGATGAATTTTCCATCCAAGGTGGACATTGCTCGACATCTCTTGGTCCCACAACCTATAAAAACACAAGAACATTAAAAATTAGAGGATGTCATAAAATAAAGAAATCACTATGGTGAATTTATCAAATGTGACACATACATGTGCATGGGGTAGGTCGATTGAGCAAGCTTCATCTACTTCTGCATCAGTGGTGGAGAAAGATATTGATGCATCCATGGGCGTAGGGTCTGTTACACAGGCATAGAAACTACAAAACAACATAAAACAAAATATTGATATAAATCCACAGAGTGTAGAAGATGTGAATTGTAGAACATATGCATGTACCATATGTGGAGATAAGATAGTAGCAAAAGAATTGGTGCAATATAGAAAACCACTAAGTAAAGAGGCCTTTGATGACAATTTTTTTGGAATGTGGTTACATATTGAGTTAGTACATGCTGTGCATGGTAGATTTCTATAACTTCAATACCAATCATTAATTTATAGTCCTTGTCACCTGACAATTTCTACGAAGTTAATGTCCATGTCATATTCTTTAAGTTTAGCAACCAAGATTGTCCATCAACCTTTTGGATATTGTATTTGTTATATATGTGCTTCTTTAAATAAACTTTGATATACATGAACATTATGAGTAGTACATTATGAAGGTCCAATTGGTTTAAAGGCTAAGTGCATAAGGAATATTTACTAACATGTCATTTTCACACATGAATTAGTTACCAATACAAGAAATAATTAATAAAAGGCATTAGACAAATCATAGAAATATGTGACATTTACTTCACACAGTTGCTAAATATCCTCTATTTTTTTGCAAATCTGAGCAAATCTATGTGCCATAAATTACTTGGTTATCATAAAAATTAGGTTTTGTTGCTAGATTCCACAGAGTCAAATGATTGTAAATGCGAAAGTGTGGAATCCCAAGACTGGGTGAGATGCTCTTTTCTCCTAATTGCGATGCTTCTACAAACACTATATAAAATTCTTCTAGTAATGGATTATGTTTCAAAAATTTTGTTATCAAAAAGCATTTTCAATGTAGTGATTATTGATGATTTGTACATTCCTTTGTGTTAGTTGTATACATGGTGCTCGGCTAGCCATGTATTTTGCAAGCATGCATTCCATCGGTGATATTCACAGTTTCAATACCATTTATCGATCTACATTGTTTTTCATTTAACAGTCTGGACAAAGTAGATGTCCATGTCATATTGTTGAAATTTGGAAAGACAGTTTGCCTATGGATGTTATTCAAATTGTCCCTGAAGAAAAAATGTTGCTAGAAGATGTCGTACATACGCTATGCCGACAAAATTGGTGGTTTGTTTTCTTATATGTTATACTTGTGTTTTTTTCAATGAAATTTTCTATATGTGAAACATATGAATAGTACATTACAGAATTCCAATTGCTTTATGCCAAACTGCAGTAGGCATATTTACTAAAATTTCCTTTCCATGCATGAATTAGATATAGGATAAAGGGAACGATAAATAGAAATGGTTAACCAAGAAATAGGAAAGGTAGACATTCACTTTGAAGTGCTCCTAAATAACCTCCATTTTGTGGAAAATCCAAGCAAACAAACTTGCAAAAAATCACTCCCTTATCATGCAAATTAGGTGTGTTGCAAGAAATATGTGTGCAGAATGATTACAAATGCAAAGTGTCGAAGTGTGGGATGATCACTGGTATAAATAGTCCCCACAGGGCTTGAAAATAGAATTAGAACCAAGTAGTGACTATGTGGAGCGTAGAACGATGCAAAGTGATAATGTGCAGAAGATATAAGTAGGTGGAATGTGAAGATATAGTCACAACAAGGGGCTTCTCACAACATAAAAAATGGCTAAGTAAAAAGGCTTTTGACTAAGGAATTCTAAATAGGTATTGGGTTGACAAAAGAATTTGACACAATATTTGGGTTTAGAATTTTGTACTGCAGTAACAGGGACATGAGCTATGATGACCAAAAAGCTTCCTTTATTTCAAAAATCTCCAAATCAGATGTGTTTTTACTTGCAATTTGTCATGTTTCACGTAGGCTTTTAAAATGCCCATATATTTGCAATTTGCATATTCATATGTTCAACACTAGTGTAGTCTGCACATATGTCTCAAGCACTTGCAAGGGTCTGATATATTTCCAACTTCTCTATGTATAATGTGCATATGCATGCCCATGCGCTTCTATATTCCGTACAACTATATCTTCATAATTTTGACATTTTGAAGACGTGCATCCCTGCAAAGAGGACATTTATTCTATTTTTGAAGAACTGTACAAAGAAATCAAACAAGTCATTGCAATGCAATCACATGCTCCTGCACTTATGCACTCCTAATACTTCAGATACTTGCAAAATGGCATCTATTTGCAATCTATTGAACTTGGTGGAAATTGTTTTTAATTTATTACATGTATATGTACATTTAGGATTCATCATAATGTGGACTAAGAGAAATTATTATAGTTGTTGTTTGTTTTAAGTTCTATATGAATGGTCATTGCATACAAGCTACTAGAGTCCGCGCAACAATATAAATTGTCTATTTTGAGATCCTAGGAGGGACAATGTGCTAACTTTTTTTCTTTGCAATGAGATGAAATAGATAGCCTGGAAAATAAATCAACTATGGCACTTATCTTATTACAATTTCAACGGTTTACAATGCATTGGAATAGTAGAAGAAAACAATTCGTCAAAGTCCATGGGAAAAATAACTTAGAAATAGAAATGTTGTCTTCAAAAAGAACTGGGGAAAATGGTATTGAAGACTCGTATACTTTATCAAATTTGCAATCATCGAATTCAAGTGGAAAACTTATGGACAATTTCTTCCATATATAAATTTTAGTTAAAACCTCTGCAATTCACTAAGTGTTTTGTTTCCTATTTAAATTCCATATGATTATGGCCATATGTGAAACAAGTAACGTGTCCTTTGCAATTTTGTGTAGCCATTCGTACACAACATTCTCCAAAATAAGAGAAATATATGACATAGTGCAACAATAAAACATGGTGTTTTTTATTAAAGTTTGATTTCATTTGATTTTATATATGCCAATTAGAACATTATTGTTAATGTTTATTTATGAGACATTTATCATAAACACCATATAAATAGAAATAATATTCAGTCAGGCCAATTTGCTTAAATCAATAGAAGTTGCATTGATCATTCCATGTCAAGCCATAATCGATAAACAAGCATCAAAATGCCTAAGTTCATTTTTATGAAAAACCTTTATTACATGTTATATTCTTACTTGGACCAGATGCAAATTTCAAAAACTCTATTCAAACAAGCAAGGAAATATACAGATGGATGTCAATATCTAAAACCAGGACATATGTAGTTGTGGCTTCTTGTCCAACGATAGTGCAAAATTGTTTCTAGCAGCAATTTCTGACACCGTCGACAGAGATGCATATAGTATTTGTGAACAACATAAAATTTGCTAAAGATATCAAGGTTTCCTTACAAATTTCATAGCAACGAAAATTCTAGAAGCATCAAATAGAAAAACTTGTTCCAATTGCAATCTATCTCTAGTAACAATATATCAATGTTGCAATGTAACATGACCAATAACATATAAACATCTAGTCCAATGTCCATTAAAATTTTGACACAATTGAATTACAAAAAATGCAATACAATGACACTGTAATGCTAACAATGCTTAGTAAGCACATTGGACTCAATGCACACACTATTACTAGTATTTAATAACTATACTACCAATATGTATATGTTATTATGCATCAACATTTTCATCAATATAAAAAAATAATAACTAGATTATAGTTACAATATTTGTGCAAAGAAATCGAAAAGCAATAGATAGAACTCATCACACATGCATGATGAAATTGCCTTCATTCAATCTCTATCCCACATGCAATATGACATTGTCTTCATTTAATGTAAATTTACCATGTACTCAAAAATCATGCAACATAAAAACAATTTTGGGTTTCTTTTGCAAATATATTTCCTATTGCATTTTTGTCAAGTCGGGAAGCAATTCCTATAGTATAGGTTCCTTGGCAATGCATTGCACATTATTTTTGTTGATTGTACATATAAAAATACTCGGGAAATGTTTATATATAAAGGGCATCTCTGATTACATCTTACAGAGTCAAACATTACATTTTTTTATCAGAGTAGATGCACATGTAGGAGAGTTGCAAATTGCACAGACAAGTTTAAATGGAGTTGAATATTCATTTCTTGCTAACATTGTACCTTCGACATGTTTATACAACACAAAACTTAATCATTTAGGTTATGTGTGTGTGTGTGTTTTCAAATAGTCTTGTACACGAGATTTGTAGAGAGAGTTATCAATCGATACTTACAATGTTTGTCGACCCAATTCGTTTTTTCAGATCTTTAACTGATTATGTTGTGAGTTCTGTTATAAATTTTGATTGTGTTGTGTGAAACACCTTTTCTTTTACATCTCTCATCTTGGTTATATTTTTAAATAGAAAAATGGGAAATTTCCCTGTTTACAATTCTTGTTCCAGTTAAGCGAAGAAATGTCCATATGTCTCGAATAGTTGCAATTGATATGTAAAAGATTGTAGTTTTCATATAGCTTCACCTAAGATATATCAACATATAAAAAATAAACAATTGACAATGGAAAAGCATATTTTTTCTTTTTCATCGCATGTGTTTCCATATTTTATATGAAAATTGTACTATGATCCAACTTTCTTAGTGAGGGTGACGACAACTCCAATAGTGTTGATTGGATACATGTATGTATTACTTGAAAATTTCTTTATTGTTGTGTCTGGTATGAAATTGTATTCTTTATAGGTTGGAAACATTGTCTTGGCGACACTTGATTCAAGTATCAATATAACACGATCATAATCACCACGGTCATAGCCACTTTTTGGTGCAACTTTGAAATTTGTAATAGATATTCTAGCTCTAGGAATAGTAGTTTGCTCATGTCTTTCAATGAGTTGTGCAAGAATAGTTAATGTAATTGTCATCATGCCATTTGCATCTATCATGTCAGCACACAATATTTTGCATGATCTATTCTCTTTACCCAAATATGTGTTGTAAACAACCATCACATCTCCAATGAATACTTCCCTAGTTCTACAACTGTTCAAGTCCTCTATTGAGATAATATTCGAATTTGCAGAGTTGCATCATGGAATAGAAATCATAGAAAATAAACAATATGAAAAACAATTTTAATGTATTTCTTGTCCAACTGCAAAATGTATTTCTTGTCCAACTACACAATATACATGTTTCTATACATGCCTTTCCAATTGCTCCTATTGCACATGATACTTGCTTCACCTATGTTTGTCACACTTGACTCTCCAACATTGATTTATTTAATTCCAAGTATACCTATTTCACTTGAACTGAACATAGCAATTTGCAAATTTCATAATCATCTGATGTTATTATTTTGTGATGTTATCGCAACTTGCAAATGGAAAATAGCTTATAAAAATTTACCTTTACCTTTGTTGTTGTGAGAATGTTTGTGATGCACCAATACTAATACTTCCCTCGCTTGTCCAACTTCTCCTACTTCGAACACCGAATACGTGAATGTGAAGCACATACAATATATTATATACTATGTTTACATTGACATATGGACCTATTATTTTTTCTTCATTTTTTTCGTAGGAAAGATGTACATCAACTATGCAACACACAAAATCACATTTCACATGATACATTACATAGCTTTGGAATTTTTTTAATTATCTGTACAATATTAAATTGTTGAAATGCCTACAAATGAAAAATATTTTCCAAGTGTAAAAGAATTTGTTATGAACATCGACACATAGCATTGTCCACTGCAACAAACTTGTACTTTTCTACTAGAATATATATATGCATTTTCACAACACTTCGAGCTAGATCTCTCAATTGAAATGCATCAACAATTAGAAATCAATGCCACAACGATTGCATGTTCCTATGGAACTGTAAAAGCAGTAGAACATGGTAGAATACATTTATTTGGTTGTGAAGCACACACAAAAATCATAGCAAGATCCTAACAACTAGTACAAGATTTAACACTTATGATCTTTGGAGTTGTTATATGGAATCAAATTCCTCAAACACCCCGACAATTTCCAATGTCAAACCTGACATATACAACCAATGAAAAGCACTGCACTACACCCCCACAATCTTCTCACCTATATTTTTTTCCCCTATGCTCTCTGCATAAGTATATGGCTCCTGTAGTCAGGACTGCTAATTCTGTTTTCAACCTTTGTGTGGATAATTCATATGACTGATCGTCGACTAGTTTTTCCTTTCCACACCTTCACATTTCCAATGGCTCTAGGTCAGTTACTCTAAAAACCATGAAATTTTCACGATGACTGAGTCATTTATGGAAGTTTGATTTGTGAAAAAAAAAGGCTAGTTAGAACCTATGTGAAGTAAACATTTTGGTTGTCTATGAGTTGTCTAATTCTTTCTATTAATCATTCCTTGTATTCTGTAACTAATTCAAGTTTGGAAAGCACATGTTAGTAAATATTCCCTATGCACCCGGCCTTAAAGAAATCTAACCTTGGTAATGTACTATTCATAACTTTCATGTTTATCAAAATGAATTTAAATAATAAAAAAAACTGTAGCGGATAGAAAAATAGAATAGCATTCTTGTGCGGATAGCCTATGCAAGACATATTCCAGTAACAATATTGCTTCAACGACAATTTAGAGAAGGTACATGGACAAATTTCCTTGCTAAACTTAGATAATGTGACATGGACATCAACTTCATGGAAGCTGCCAAATGACAAGTACTATAAGTTGGTGACTGGTTATTGAAGCAATAAACATCACCCATGCAAATTATACACTAACTCAAGATGTAATGATCTCTCAGAAAAATTGTCATCAAAAGGCTCTTTACATAGCCATTTACAAGAAAACCTGATAGGATATCATATTTGTAGATATCGTATTACAGGAGAAGTCACAGGTAGTACATATGATACTGGAAATGACGACACTCTCTCACAACAGACACAAGGACTACAGAGTGTTTCACACTATCAAAACATCAAGCAATCTGATCCAACCAGATCACACACATATGACACACCCAGATAGTTATGACCCCACATTGTGGAAAGGCCACTAAGAATACGGTGAATCTTTGGCATTGCATACAACATTAAAGGAACCTAGATCTAAATTGCAACATATCAGTACATGAAAACCGATGCATGGAGCCAGTGAAAAAGTGGGAACATCATCGTAGAAATTTCCAGTTGTCTTTTGAACTATTTATACCACTTTCCAGGGCCATATTAGTCATAGCCAATTTACATTTATCCACAAATAGAGCTTCCACTAGATGTCAATTGAGAAGTTCTACCTACCACACAACCACCAGGTCCATTTATTCCAAGAATCATAATTCAACTGCAAATTCCATAGAGTTCTTGGTTTGTGGTACCTACAATCATAGAGTTTTCAACACTATGTCATGATCAATATTTAGTTGTTTGTCTAGCCTTGGATCAACATGAACAACCGTTCAAATTTTTTCCTTTTACCTAGAACGTTGAATTGTTCTCTATCATAGATAACTCTACATGGAATTAACACTATGCAGATGTACCTATTCACGAAAGAATCAACACACAATGTTGACAAAGTATGTTGCAAACAATTCTACATGAAATTCAACAAACAATGTGGGTGTGTCACGAGTTACTCTATACGCGGAATCCTGCAACAATATTGACTTGACACAAATCTTTACAGGGTGTTCCTCTGTGCCAAATTGTGACTATCTGTTACTACGAAGACAAATACTTAGAAAATATTCTTTTAAATATAATTTTAAAGATTTTTGAATTTAACTACATAGGTCTTCCTACAATCACATAAACCCATCACTCTACCAAGAAATATTATACATAGAGTAATTCAAACACACGGCACGATAACACCACATCCTATGTTCTTTCTTTTTATCAATGGATTAAATTTACACATGAAATCTATTTCCTTCTTGGTTTCTTGGGCCTGTTTGATCCATACTTTTACACATTCAATCTCACACACTCGCTCTCTTCTACCTCTTACAAAGAATTCAATATATCATGATCCCTCAGATAGATTACAAACAAATGAATCTTGAGTTATCTTAACAAATGACTAAACTAGATATTTGCTTCTAATATTTATCCATAGACTTAACACCAATGAAAAACAACTTTATATCCAATCAATCAAAATCAATGAAATTGTATTATAGAGATATTTTGTAATTATTACAGATATAATAAAATAAATTAGGGAACCAACTCCCTTGGTAAATTTTTTTATCCTTGAGATCAATTCTAGAACTTGTTGTCAGATGATCCTGCATCAAAGATCATGGATATTCAGGAAGTTTACTTTGCATATGGAGTTCCATTTTTCAATGGATCAAACTTTTCTCATTGGAGCATAAGGATGAGAGAATTTTTACAAGCCCAAGGGTTTGAAATTTGGCAATCAGTATTAGATGGTTACACCACTCCAAAAGGCAGACCAAAGGTTGCAACAACAAAGAAGATACATAAAGACAATGCAATGGAATTTAACATAATTATAAGGGGATTATCATAGTCTAAAAAGAAAATAAATGAAGTTGGAAAGAATTCATTAGCTAAATATCTTTGGGTCAAATTACAAGAAAACTACACAAATGATCCAGGTGGATATTGGTGGCCACCCACCTATTCCAACTAGCTCCTCATGTCCATTTTTTATTTAACATGTCTTTCTGTAATTCTTTATAATTGTGAGTTATACACTTCTAGGGATGTCTGAATCCTCACACATTCTCCGGGTGAATACAGTTGGCCTCTCACCTAATCCAACTGGCTTATTTTGTATGTTTTCATGTCAGCACATCTTGTTGTACTTCCAGGGCTATTTTGGGTCCCTAAACGTTTTTTTTTTACTCTCCATAGTCATATTGTAGACTAAATTAGATTATTACTATGTAATTTGTAGATCTCTGAAATACCTTTCCAACAAGCTATCACACGCCTAAAAAGGAGGTCGTATGCAAAATTTACGACCCTAGAAAGTTGAGGTACCAAATTACACCAACTTACCCATAGGGCCAAAATTTACGACCCTAGGAAGTTGAGGTACCAAATTACACCAACTTACCCATAGGGCCCACATGACTTTTGGCGTTTCACCTTCTAGAGTTAGGTTTTTGGATGTCTAGGGTTTTGTCATTCATGAGTAATATGAAAAGGGCCTCTGCAACCTCATTGTAATCCATTCTACTCAGACAGATGCACGTAGTAGCCACATCTCTTCTCAGAGATAGCTACCACCATTTAAGCAAGTTTTAGTTCTGTAGTTTTACAGCTTCAACCTATTTAATTATTTAATAGAAGATATTGTTCACTAGATATTTTGGTTATTCTTCCTATCTCTGTGTTTATTGTATTCAGTTTGTTAATTAGTTCGTTCCACTCCTAAATCTTTATCAGTGGTATCAGAGTGTTAAGAACCAAATATCGATATAGCATAAAAAAAACTCAGAAAAAGTACTTAACGCCTTGAAAAAGAGATAATTTAAGATAATAAGCCTCTTCGAGGGGGAAAACTCCTTTTACCCCACTTAAATGTTTAAGTACAAGATGATTCAAAATGAAAATGTCTCCTTGGTATATATAGCAGACTAGGAGCTATAATTACAACCAATGGCCTAAAGCCGACATAAATAAAATAACATTACTAATATAATATGCCCCAATTAAG
>CBVK0100352271.1:0-21269 GCA_900067695.1 Picea abies
TATTGTTCATTTCTCATTGGATATAATTGAATGGTTTAAGTATAAGTTGAAAAAGTTTTTTAAAATTGTACTTGATACTGATTCACCCCCCTCTCAGTATCAACATGAGTTTCTTTTCGATCAGACCTGTATGCATGAGTCTCCTTGGGTGATCTGTCATTTCTACAATTTTTATATACAATCATTACAGTGAAATGAAAACCTATGATAATCCAAAAGAAAAACATCAAAGTATTCTTTTAACTCGTCAAGATCTTGCGTGTAAGATTATTGAGTTTTAAGAAATCACCTTCCAAAAGATGCTGGTATATCTTGTGGGAAAGAATCTATGTGTATATTGAGAATAATGTCATATAGTTGCAGCAGCTTTCTCTTGCGCGCTCAATTCATCTCTTTGTAACCTGTTGTATCTGCTCACCTAGAAAGGTGCACTTATCAAAACCAAAAGTGACTCTAGTTTTGTGCTTCTCGGCTGTCTGCATCTGCATCTTCCAGAGAACAGAATCAAGTTTTGAATGCAATTGTTTTAAGTATATGTTTAGTTGAGGAACCTTGCCCTGCAAAAGATCATCAATGATCACCTGGAATGCATATAAAGTAGATCATCAACATGTAGACAATATTCATGAGGAGATTGTGTTAAGTAAAAAAAATGAAGAATTATCCTTCAAACTAATATATGTCTACTCATAATAACCCCATCATGTTCCCTTGGACATTTCAGTGTTGATGACTGCGGCTTCAAACAGATTCTACTCAGGTTTTGATCGCTTGATCTTCAGCAAGCAATTGCTTGATGCCAAGGCAATCCACAGGTCACATACAAGATTTCTATTTCTCGATCAGAACACTCAACATTTATCTTCAGACCAATAGTGGCTCGATTGTTTTTGTTACTATTCATTGCCCAGCAGTCAAACAATAAGTACCTCTGTCAATTAACAGACCTACTTATTTCACTAAATCCATGCATTCATACGTTGATCAGTTGTTTATCTTTGAATATTTCCTTATCTGATAAACAAGATGAGGCTTGTCAGCAAATGTTCCTGATAAAAATGGTTCCTGATGGATGTTGACGTGAGAATATTTTCCTGTATCCATTAAAACAACCATACTGGCAATGAAGCTATCCATTTCTTTCACAAAATACTGGGTTGGTCGCCAAAATATGAATTCAACTATGATTTCATTGGAGTTTTTCTCAGGCACAACAAGGCCCATGACATCATCCAAGCTATGAACTGCAATAACCTGATCATTTGACCTCTCAATGAAATGTTCACTAATCATAGATACTATTCCCGCACTTGCTTACTAGCATCCAAGCATTTCAAAACTTCAAACTCATACAGAACTAGGGACTCCCTCATTTTTCTTATATCAGCTGAAACATTTTCAATCATTGTGGGTGTCATAATAACACTCAACCCTGGCTCAGTGAGCACAATATCAGATGCACTTCTGGCTGCATCAATTTCGGTGGGCTATATCTCGTGCCCTTTAAAATGGTGGCAAGTGCCTGCTTGAAAGTTTCTCTGATACAGGTGGATATGGACGCTTTACTTCACTTGAAGACTCACTTGTTTCAATCTGCAGAAACTCTCGTAGACATCTAAAACGTTGACATCAAAGGGACTCGCAAGGTAATCGACTGCAAGTTTTTCCCTATAGATCAGTGCTGCAGATGTTGTAACTACGTGAACAACTATCACATGATCTCCTGCCCGAGCCACCTTCATCAACACCCATGTCAACAGCTCCCTGCTACATGCACCAACATTCACGCCCACCAATAAAGTGCTATGCTTCTTTCTCTTTCTCCACTCCACTAGCATCCTCATGGGAAAAGTTCTGACAAAAAAAATCTGCTACTCACAGCCAATTCTAAGCCCTAATTCACAGCCCACTTTAAGCCTTCACACCACTCCCATAAACATACAAAGAATCAACTATGTCTCAGCCTCTCATATAAACATGCAAAAGCATGACAGATTTCCATTGGTTTTATCTCTTAATAATTGTTGCAAGCAAAACCCAAAGTCCCGTCAAACTTTCGAAATCATGTCTGAACCGGTGACATCTATCCAATAGATTCACGTATCGTAGTTGTGATTCGTGGACTTGTAGTCGTACATCATGGAGTTGATTCACCATATGTTTGATAGGTTGAAAACACATCGCCTACCTTGGGTCATTTACCTCTAGTCGATCTCCATTTCCAACGATAATATTTTCGATCACTTGGCGTAGCACCTCCGGATTCAAGGTCTCTCCTTTCTCGGCCTCCAATTCAGCTCTTTCTTGTGGATCACCCTCTCACAGTAAACAAACGTCCTCTTTTGCACAACTACGGATGAGTACTGAGCATGGTGCTACAAGAGACTACCTGCTCTTCCAACACACATGGTGAACTTTTGGACTTTTCATATGGTAAAAGGTGATCTGCAGGGTCCTTCAAACTATAATCATAGCTCTTATTCACGACCTTCAATTTGACCTCGACCAATGAAACGACCAGCACGAGCTGCAATCCTCTGAGGTTCAAAATGGGTAGGGGCACCAACCTACAGACCTCCTGTGTATGACCACGACCACAACCATCTACCATCGATTTCTTCTGTAAATAACTATGGACCTGTCGGATGCAGTGGTACAGTGTAGTAGGTGCAGGGTTTGGACTGATTAGAGTCTGCACGATCGTCTTTATATTGGTCGTTTTCATCTGGCCCTCCAACGATTTCACCCACTAGAAGATTTGGGTTGGGTTTGTTTTCAGCAAACAATTTGGAGCCACCGTGACATGCTATGTGACTGGGAAACTTTGTAATTGAGTCTAAAGATGCGCCTCTGTGATGAATGCATTGAGGAAAGCAAGGACCATATCCCACCATATACGAAATATTGAGAGGACTATCTCCTAGTATGTAGTCCACCTGTCGCTTGGCAGCTGCTCTGATCCTAGCAGGAGTAATTATCGTTGTTCCACATTGAACAACTTTAGAAGAATGGCTCAAATAATTAGCGTAGGCTAAAAGTGAGATCCGTTAAATAAGCAACAGTATAAAAATTTAATGCCGATAGATAGAAAATTAGGTAATACAATCCGTTAGATTCCTGGAGATCTTGGTGAAAATCGCTGCATTCATCATCACCACGAAAAACAATCTCACGACTATCCGCAGGAAAATTCTCATCGTAATTTGAGTAAAACACGATTGTTGTTAAAACTAGCATTGAGAGAATCCTCATACGGATCGATCTGGTTATGATGAGTCGAATGCAACAGAACCATGGATGCTATCATCCCTAATCCAGAATTGTATGCGCTAGGGAATCTTTCTAGAAACAGTATTGAATTTAAATTTGGCAATAGGTATCAATGTTTTATCTTTGATTTTATTTTCTGTTGATTTTGCAGGTTTCGGCATGGAAGGATGAATACTAGCGAGGAAATCATTTAACTGCTGGATGCTTTTGATAAGCCTGTCATGAGTTTTTAATTTAAAATTTTTCTTTTATGTGCATTATTCCCAAAACAGTTTTAATTGCAAACGTAAAGATTTGAACTGTTATTGTTTTGTTTACAGAGTTAATTTCCAGGCATTAATAGGATGAGGGGCAAAGACAAAAGCATGCAAACCAATTATAAATCAGGTCGAAAAGACACAATTCGATTATGCAGCCGGTGTTTCAGCATATAATGACAGTGTTTCAGCATATGGCGACAGAGACTGTTTCAGCAGATGTATATATTTTTTTCGTTTTGTGTTTTCAGAAAATGATAAAAAAAGACTTTAAAATTTTTTTATTTTGCAAATTTATAATAAAAAAAATGGAAGTGGGACAGTGACGCTGTTTCAGCATCACATGTTTATTCATAATTGTTTTCTTTTTGCAAATGGAGTATTTAGGCATCATTATACTTCCTAAAAAAACATTATTAGTCATCCCTACTTTCTGATCCTCGCGGTCGCACGAAGCGCGGAGGAGAGCATACTTATTCCTAAGAAAAAAATGGAAAATAAAAGTAAAAACTGAAAATGAAAGCCTACCTATTCTATACTAATTAGAAATTAGAAAACAGTTACGTGTAATCAAATTTCCAGTGAAACCATTCACGTAATAGTAGTAGGCATATATTCTCTTCCAATTTCACAAACGATAATCGGGAATATACATGAATATACAAAAGATGATTGGAAAACTGCTGAAACTCTAAATTATCAAAAGAGAAAGAAAAACTAAATGACTTTAACCTGGTATCTGCTTGAAACCATTGTTCGATGAGGCTCTCGTAGGTGTAATTTGTCTCACTCACATCATGCTGCAGCTCCTCATTGTCCTCCTCCTCCTCCTGTTCGCATTCTTTATGTGTTGATTCATCGTCTATTTCTGGAGGAGTAATTAAGCTCTCGACTACTATCAAGATCTTCTCTTCCTGAGAAGAGGAAACCCCAGCTTCCGCAAGGATCTGAGCGAGCTGTTCCAAGCTTATATTCATAGTTAAATCATGTTAAAAAGAAGAAGGGATTCTTACAGCATCCAAATCAAAATGAAAATCTGAAAATCACACTTGCTGAAACACTCTTGAAACAAACCACTCTTGCTGAAACACACAAAAAAAAACACTCTTCACAGTTGCGAGAACCCATTGCTAATTGAAATGATTGACACACATTGAAAGCTATTTATCTCCTAACAGAGAACATGAACTTCTAATCCATTCCATTAAGCAGGGACCCTTAACCCAGTCTCTGATTAGCGTAGTTGCAGAAACAATTGAAATCTACAGAGAACAGGACCTTCTAATCCCTTCCATTAATCATGGACCCTTAACCCAGTCTCTGACTAGC
The DNA here is from genome assembly GCA_900067695.1 of Picea abies. Lineage (NCBI taxonomy): Eukaryota > Viridiplantae > Streptophyta > Pinopsida > Pinales > Pinaceae > Picea > Picea abies. Next base: position 4,857 of record CBVK0100352271.1, read on the forward strand.
ACACTTGCAGGAACAATTAAAATCTACAGAGAACAGGACCTTCTAATCCCTTCCATTAAGCATGGACCCTTAACCCAGTCTCTGACTAGCACACTTGCAGAAACAATTGAAATCTACAGAGAACAGGACCTACTAATCCCTTCCATAAGCAGGGACCCTTAACCCAGTCTCTGATACCTCAATCCCTTGTGCTTCCCCGGTAATGGCGCCAAAATGTCAAGTGAAATATATGTCGTTATAATAACGTTGTAGTACTTGCCCAACCATTTAATTGTCAACCCGAGGTACGTAAACTGACGAAGCACACGCACTATATATGCAGGACTGAAGTAGAACTAATCTAATCTATGTTGCTGAAATCAAACTGATCTAAGAAAGCGTTGAAACACTAACAAGGAAAGCATGAAATTGCCTAAGGGAAATACAACATGTGAAGAGTTAACAACAATGAGCTCATACAATTAATCATAAATTCACTTTTAATACTAAAATGAATAAAGTGGAAAATAATGATGTGAAACCCAAATGTATTTATGAAAATGGTATGATGAAGGTTTAATGGGGCGATGAAATGTAAGGAATAGTGAAGGGAAAGGTGGATGAAAATACGACATTTCTGAGTCCCAACAATTTTGTTCTTGTTTTAGATTATGTTTTATTAATATCTTTTTGAGTTCTTAGATTTTGGACTATTAAACAGATTATATAAAAATATGTTCTTTCTTTATCTACTTCATTAACAATTGCAAAAACATTGATTTCGCAAGACATCCACCAAAACTTGCAATTTGTAAATACCCTGTTCATATTTATGTTTCTGTTTTAACACTTGTAAATAATTAAATTCATGTACATAGTATCATAGTTATAGCTTTAGAATAGTTTATTTATTTTCTTTGTTTTGGGACCCTAGTTGGCTAACGGAGCCATTAAACCCGTCAGGATAGATCATACCAAATGGATTGGATTAATTAGATAACCTCGGTCTGGATCTATCCTTGCAGTTGACGATGTGTCAATTACGCCCATCAACAAATGACAATAGAAGGAGGGACTGAATTTAATTGATTGCACACGGAGGTTGCAATACTCCTCCCCGACACACTCACTCCCCTGTTGTAATGCATAGTCATTGAGGAAACAATGTTACACTTGAAAAAAAAACTACCTCAATCAATAATCCTAATATTCCTGTTGAACCGGTCACACCAGTTCCTCAAGGGGCCGACGTCCAATAAATTGTTTGTCAATCAGTCATAAGAACACATAGTGCCTTAGCCTATATTAGACATCCTGGTAGGCCACTTAATCAACCCCTTGATTTCTCGGACATCCGAGAACAACTTCAAGGCACTGGTCTGCTTCGAAACCTGTTAGGTGAAAATACTACCAATCCTACTGAAACACCTACCCTCGGAGCCGAAGGATCGGATATTCCACCTTCCCCACTAGATTCATCTCCATCCTCTTCAGGAGGAGAGTCTTTTGACGAAGGCAATTCTTCATTAGAACCATCTCAGCCTTCGACACCACCAACTCCCATGGAAAATCAAAACAACCCTGCTAAACCTTGGCTTGATCAAGGTGCTATGGCTGTACCCAGACCTCAACACCCATTAGATAAACACCCAGAGAAATGGTTTCCTAAATTTGATCCAGATTCTAAACAATCTGCTGAGGAACACATCAAAAAATTTGTGTTGGCCATTAGACTCTGGAGTGTTGAACACGAGGATGTAGTATGCAGATTATTCCCTTATACTTTTGAGGGAAATGCCTCCACATGGTATTTTTCCTAGCAGACCTAGACCATCGTCTCCTGGGACAAGTTTGAAACTTGTTTCTTGGAAAAATTTGGAGATGATAAATCTCCTGAATTCTTGGTTATGGGACTGTCCAGTCTAACAATGAATCCTAAGGAAAAGTGAAAGAGTTTAACCAAATATTTCTCACTTTGAAGAATAAAATCTCTGCAGATTTAATGCCTGTAGAAAGTCTAATTGTTGCATATTATACTAAAGCCTTGCACAATAATATAGCCATATGGGTCAAAAGGGATAAAAAGAACACATTGTTAGAATCCTTTGAGGAGGCAAACCAAATTGAAAAAGATATATTAAGCCTAAAAGAAAATCTTAGCAGTGAAGTTGAAACAACTTCATCTTCTAAAAAGAAAGTAGAAATTGTCGCTAGGCCACCCCAACTTAAGAATCAACAAGAAAATTTAGACTTAGAAAGTTTGCAGAAAGCTTTCTAAAAATTGTCCAATCAGGTTTCTGACCTAAAAAGATCAGCTGAGGAGGCATCCACAAGCAAAGGAATTTCTAAACCTCCTTTAAGAAAACCTTTTCCTCCCAACCGGCCAAACCTAACAACATAAGGTCTAAATTTTGAAAGTTTACAGTATGCTTTGCAAACCATCTTAGAAGCTCATGATAATTCTTCTTCTGTTCCTCCTGATAACTCTAAATATGTAGTAGAGGAAGGGGAACTGAAAGAGGAAGATTAGACTCCTTCTATTTTTGGTCATCTGTCGGATAGTATTTTCCAAGCAAACTTCGAAATTGTCCACCCCTATAATACAAGAAGAAAAACCAAAAACAAACCCTCTTCTGAAATGAGTAAAAATGTGTTTCCAAAACAATCAAAGCAAGATGAAATTAAACAAAGCTTAGCAGCCCCTGTTTTAGAATACGATTTAATTGAGGATCTAAGAAAATTGAGGGCTAACATTTATGTTTTTGAGTTGTTGAAATTTCCCCTTATTTTGCAGAAAATGCTTCAAAGTATCACTGAAAACAACAAAAAGAATGATCCTAACAGTAAAAAATCAGCAACAATCGATTTAAATACTACCAAAAAGGCCCCAACTAAAACAACATCTGAACCTCTAGAGAAAAGGGACTTAGCAGAAAAAACTGTAGGAAATGTAGATAAAATTGTTTTAGGGACAACAACTAAAAATCAACAGAATTCTGTTGTTAATGCTTGAAAAAATGTCCCACCTTTTTTGTTAACCTTTGAAATTTTTAATCGAAATGTACATAATTGCATGGTCGATTCTGGTGCATCATCAAACATGATGCCTCTATCTGTTTGCCAAAAAATAAAATAAGAAGTTAAACCTTATGACCTTAAAATCATTCAGCTAGATCGAACTAATGTTAAAGTAATTGGTGAGATTAAAAATGTACCGATTAGACTATCATCCAATCTGAAAGTTCATCAGATAATTGATATTATCGTTGTTGATATCCCCAAATTTTATGGTTTGTTCCTAATCAGGGATTGGTCAGAGCAGTTGCAGGGTTACTTTGCCACATATTGGTCTCACTTGTGGTTGCTTGAAAATGGGCAACCCAACAAAATCAGGATAAACAAAGAACACTATCTCAAGCATACCATGACAGATATAAATGATGCAAATGAACCTTTCATTACATCTTCTAATTCATTTGAAATGCAGGGAATGAATACCTTCTTTGGTAATTTCATGACAAAAATGTCTCCTATCACTAATCCTATGCAACAATATGAAGTTGCAACCTACACTCAAACGTTATCTTTGACTAATGTGCCAAGTACTTTTGACGAAGAACATATATGGTCCTTATACTTTGACGGATCCAAATCCAAAGAAGGAGCAGGAGCTAGTTGTGTACTCATCGTTCCTACATGTAATAAGACTTTTATTGCTTGCCGGTTAGAGTTCGAATGTACCAATAACATGACCGAATATGAAGCACTTCTACAAGGACTCAGAAAAGCTTTGGATATGGATGTGCGAAATTTGATAGTATTTGGTGATTTGGAAATCGTGGTTAGACAGGTAAGAAACGCCATACATTGCTTATCACCACATCTAAAAAGCTACCAGACAGAGGTATGGAGTTTGATGCATACTTTTTTAGAATTTAACATAAATACCATTCCTAGGTTGATTAATTCAGAGGCTGATTTATTGGCCAATGTTGATTCTAAACTATTACCTGTTGAAGGTCTTTCCCCTAATGCGTTTTCAATTGAATTTTTGTTCAGACCATCGATCCTGGATAACATTACAAATTGGAGAGTATTCAACGATGACTAGCAGATTATCAACTTCCTACACATGGAAGATACCTTCCAAGGTGCAGTCATTGATGAAGGCACTCACGATGAAAACCTCCAAAACTTAACGGTAATATCAGATCCTAGATCTCCTGAATCAATATCTGATCTGGTAAACTCTATCCCCAGATCTGTTGTAAGACTAGAGAAATTTTATGACTTGCATGATAAATTTAGAGGGACAGTTAATTGTAAAATGAACAGGTCTTCTTTGATTTATGAAACAATTAATTTAGGAACGAAGGACAATCCTCAAAATATTAATCTGGGAATGAGATGTTCCAAGCAAGAATGATCTGTTTTTATACAATTGTTTAAATAATTTAAAGACGTTTTTGCCTGAATGTATGATGACTTGAAAACATTCAACCCCAATATCATACCACATGTCATCCCCATGAAACCGCAAACACAACCTTTTCATTAGAAATTGAGGAAGATGCACCCTAAAATGGAACCCACTGTTAAAAAAGAACTGAATAAATTGCTAACTGCAAAGATAATTTTCCCGGTGAGGCACACACAATGGGTGTCTAATCTAGTCCCTGTAAGGAATAACAATGGTGAAATTCGACTCTATGTCGATTTTCAGAACCTAAACTGAGCATCTGATAAAGATAACTACCCTGTTCATTTGATGGACCAAATTCTCCAGCAACTGTCTGGTTTTGAGAGACTATATTTACTAGATGGATTTTCGGGATACAACTAGGTCCTCATGTCTCCCTCAGATCAGCTCAAAACCACCTTTCGCACCCCATGGGGCACTTATGCCTACAAGAAAATGCCTTTTGGACTGATAAACGTTGGCGCAACTTTCCAGAGAGAAATGGACATTTCTTTCCATGGCCTCATTAATCAGTCAGTCATGGTCTACCTCGATGATGTCACCATATTCTCTAAAAATAAGAAAGATCACTTGTCTCACCTCAGGGTTGTCCTGGAATGAAGTCACAAGTTCGTCATATCCCTCAACCCCGAGAAATCGATCTTTGTAGTAGAGCAAGGTAAACTACTTGGGTTTATAACATCTAAGTATGGAATGATTATTGACCTTGAAAGAACCCAAGCTATTTCTAAGCTTCCCTCTCCTTCTTCTAAAAAATCCATGCAGTCCTTTTTGGGCAAGATTAATTTCGTCAAAAGATTTGTCCCAAGCTTCTCAGAAATGGCAAGACCATTATAGAATTTAATTAAAAGGGATGTTTTGTACCTTTGGGGACCACAAGAAAGTTAGGCCTTTTATTCAATTAGAAAAGCAATAATATTAGAAGCCCCTTCCTTGACGAGTCCCAATTTTTCTTAGGATTTCACTCTTTATACCTTTTCTTCTGATCGATCTTATGTTGTTGTGTTAATGCAGAAAAATGTTGAAAGAAATGAGATACCCATTGCCTTCATGAGATCATATTTCAAAGGAGAAGAGCTTAACTACCCAGCTGTAGATCAATAGGCATATGCTATTTTCAAAACAATGAAACACTTCCGGTCATACTTGTTGAAATCCAGAACCAAGGTTATTGTTCCTTACCCAGCTGTAAGAAACCCGTTGGCACAAAAATAGTTGGGAGAGAAAAGGGAAAATTGGATGATGTCATTACAGGAATATGACCTTGAAATAAACCCTGCACATATTGTTAGAGGTCAAGGCCTATGTAAACTTGTGGTTGATTTAGTTGAAGAACAAGAAATTCAAATCAACACCTCAACTGTAAATCAACATAACGAAAAACAAATCAGCTGTGCACAAGTTACTGCCAATTCTTGGTATGAAAACATTAAATTTTATTTGACACACAGATATGATCCCCGCAATATTGATCCAAAAAAAAGAATATCACTTAGGATTAAGTCTACATCTTTCCAGTTAATCAATCATGTATTATTTCAAAGGAACTTTGATGGTGTCCTTATGCGTTGTTTAGAAAGAGAAGAATAAAAAAAAGTGCTATCTGAACTTCATATAGGGGAAGCCGGTGGTCATTTTGGTGGAGATACCACTGCCCAAAAAGTACTAAGAGCTGGGTACTATTGGCTTACTTTGTTTAAATACTCCCTTACGTTGTGTCGTAAATACATAATCTGCCAAAAGACTATAGGACAAGTGAAAAAGGCAACATTCCATTTGCAACCTGTTACTGTAGATTCCCCTTTTCAACAATGGGGCCTTGACATCATAGGACCAATTAATCCCTCTTCTTCTCAGTAGCACAATTATATTCTTACAACAATGGATTATTTTACCAGATGGTCTGAAGCTACACCTTTGAAAGTGATGAATACAAACCAGGTAGTATCTTTCCTTAGCTCCCATATCATCACTCGATTTGGCATCCCCGAATGTTTGGTTTTTTATAACGCCTCTTACTTTTCATCCTTTGATATGAACATTTTTTATTTGGAAAAGGGGATTAAACTGAGTATTCTCCTAGCTACTACCCTCAAGGAAATGGCCTACCAGAATTGACGAACAAAAATTTAATCAAGATTATTAAAAGGAAAGTTTCAGAAAATCACAAGAACTGGCACAATGAGTTGTATAATGAACTTTGGGCTGATAGGGTAACCCCACAAACCTCTGTTGGTAATTTTCCTTTATTCCTCGTCTATAGAAGAGAATCAATTTTGCCTCCACATGTTTTACTTCCCTCCCTGCAACTATCACATAAAGTTCAAGAAGAGGAGTGCCTTCCTCTAGAAAATCGAATAAATTCCTTATTAAAATTGGAGGAAGTGAGAACACAAGAAAAGAAGAAACTGGATGAACATCAACAAATTGTAAAAAGATGGTTTGATTCAAATTATTCTTCAGATAGGAATTTCAATGTTGGAGACTTGGTTCTCAAGTGGGATAAAGCTCACAAGGGAAAGGGGGAACACACCAAGTTCCAGAATCTGTGGTTGGGACCATTTGTAATTTCTCAAAAATTGGGTCCCAACTCTTTCCGTCTACATAAACTGGAGGGACAACCATACACTTTCCTAGTGAATGGCCAGGCTCTCAAAAGGTATTTCACCTAATGATTTTAGATCCACCCTCTTGTACATATTTTAAATTTTCTTTTCTGTTTTGAATTTTGGTTCTTTTCATTTTGCCTGATTTTGATTTGTTTTCCAAATAATCACGTATGAGTCACAATTTCGTTTGTGGAAGGGGAAATCATAATTTTTATTCACGAGTAACAGTTGATGACTGCTCAAAGCACCAGTGCTGTAAATGCTAAAACTCAGATCAACAGAAGTAAATTTCAGTTCAAAATAGTATTCTTGGTTTCACTTTAAAATTATGAGAAGACACGATTATCATTAATAAAACTCTTAACGTTGTCCCTATTTTAAAGAAAAAAACTCAATTATACCTTCTTGTCCTCAAGATGGTTTCTTAATAGAAATCTAAGTGTTCAGATCTTGATGAAGGTCATTAAACGAGAAAGTAAGTTGTAAAGGATCAAGTTTTGTTTTCAAAATCTGAAATTTTTAGTATCACCCTGCTCTCTTGAATATTACAAAGTTTATGCAAATTTATAAACAAATTCTAGAGATTTGAAAGAACTGCAAGGTGTGGGAAGTGTTTGTAAACCCGTTGAGACACTGAACATGTCTGCTGGCAACGGGTAAGTGCATACATGATGCTAAGTCAACTTCATCAAGGTACTTAACAGGCCTGCTGGCAACGAAGCAATGTTAGGTTTAAGAAAATTTTCAGGTATGTCTTTTGGAATTGATAAGAAATAAATATGTTCTTTATCATGAATGATCGACTCTTGGATATGATAGATGTGTTAGAATGGGTTAAATGACATCTTTGCCGAGACTATGGATGCCCGCTGGTAGCAGTGGCCCTGTCAACAGTATCAGAGTCGACTGCCTAGACATCGTTCCACTCGTAATCGAGACTTGATACCAGATTGCATTTTTGACAGAAATACATCTGATGCTAGACTACGTTATTTTCCAAGTTTTTATCATAATGCTTGCCTGTCGTAAACTGTTACTTAAAATTTTATTTTCTGATTTACCCTAACATGAATTTTCCAGTGATGCAGAGATAATTGCTTCACATTGTACGTCACCATTGTTGGAAACCACACCAATTTTTTTGATATTTAGCACTTTCGAAAGAAATTGCACTTTTTGTAGCTGCCATCACCTCAAATTTGTAAACATTTTTCTAAGTTTCAAATTGATTGATTAAATATTACCTTATTAATATTTATTGTTTACATTTTCGTTTGTTTTATTTTTAATTCATGACTGCAAGCATGAATTAAACATAAAACTTGTCTTGGTTTAATAATTTTGTGCCTTGGCAATATCTTTTTAAAAGCCACCCATATGTAATTAAAATTCAAATCTTATCAAATGTTTAATTAATCCATTATTGAATGTTTGTTTTAATATGGTTGCTATGAATTCAATGGTCCGATGGTTCATTGTCGAATTGTTTTGATGCATGAAGAACCTTGGTTAAAATGTTAATACTCTTCTCATGAGTTTAGTGGTCATATCAACATTCATGCCAATGAGTACAAACCTGTTGTACTTGCGTTTTTACCTTACCTTACTGGCTCAAAACATTAATGAAGCTATTCATTATCTGCATAAGGTTTTGTATTCTATAGGTTTTGGCACTCATCGTGAGAGATGGTAAGGGATTAAATGAACTCACTATTTTGCATTCTCACCATTTCTCCTATTCAAGTTATGATAACCCCTAGGCTTTGCTATTTTCATACTTCCACTCTCCGTTCAGGCCTGTTTATGTTGCTTGAATGTTGGGGATCTGAAACAATTCCGAGTGATTTCTATTGCATCCTTGTTACAGTGGTCATGGCACCCATCGTTCGTATAGAGTCAAATGGATGCCAGGCCTTACTATCCCATGATGACACTATTGATGATCTAAAGGATCATGGCTGGGATATATTCCTCAAACAATTAGGGTTATAATCTCTAGGTTGCAAGGGATTTTGCACAAACCTTTGACGATTTCAAAGTCAAGATTGGAGACATACAATTAGAATTGACAGAGGATTTCGTGAGCAAAGCAACAAGGCTCCCATCAAAGGGCGAGAGGTGGTTTAAAAACGCTAGAATAGAAGAGGTCTTGTGGATTTTGTTTATGACCTCCCATAAAACCACTTGTTGCATAAAAGGTATTCCTATTGCTCTGTTAAAACCTAGATGGAATAGTTTGTTGTTAATTCTGAAGCAATTTGTTACGTGCGAAGGTCGATACGGTCTGGTTTTTCTATACCATATCCATTTGCTTATGAATTTCATAGGTTTTGAGTTAGATATGCCTTTTTACCTACTAATGAGTCTCTACAAGATTTCCAAGCGTTACAAGCGATAAGGTATCAATTTGAGCCTATTCCACCATGGACTTGTTAAAATTTTGTTGGTGTATCATGTGTCGAACATAGGTGATAGTTGGGAGACCTTTCTGATGAGAAATGGCTTCGCCCAGGCTGACCCTACAACAAATCCTCTTTTAAATGCAAACCCTAACTCAGACAAGCCAATGGTTGAAAGCCAGTTTGTTAATTCAATTAATGAACCAGAGTTCATTGATAAAATACCTCTATATAAAGGATCACCGTGTAGGTTTTCACTTGCTAGATCTCCAGAACAAGTCACTACTGAATTGAAGGGAAATCATCCTCATGTACATGTAAATGATGCTAGTTTGAATGTTAAGGTTAAATATGATGACAATAAACTCTGTATAAGAAGGAAACAACAATGCAAAGATTTGGCTTTCAAGAATAAGAAGGTCGATCACCTAATCTCTAGAAAACTAAGGAACAGAAAGGATACTCATCTGAGCTCGTTCGATCTGATAGATATGGATGAGGGTTCAGATCTTGAGGTAGAGGATTTCTTAGCTCGATAAGATCCAGAAGGTCAGTGTTCCAAGAGGGAGGTTATCACCCATATTGAACCGTATGATTTCGTGACCAATTTACCTCTATTTCTTAAAGGTAAAGAAGGATTTTCGGGTATTGGGAACGATCTGAAACAAAAATAAGGTAAGACTCAAACACCCCTGGTCGACTATGTCTTGCCTCGATCTGCCATCTCCTCGGTACACTGTGATAGTTGTCTCAATTGGGTAGAGCTCTACTATACCAATGTTCCTCTCTTACAGGCCCAAATTAGAATCTTGACTGCTCAGAACAATCTATTGAAGTAAGAGAACCTTGATCTCAAGACACATACAGAGAGGAAGAATAAACGAATCAAGAGGTCTGGAAACATAGTCATTAAGAATAAGACCAGTGTCAAGGAAATTATAAAATCTGAACGGTTTGATCCCTCTTTGGATAATTTTTAATGGTAAAACAATTTTATTTTCATTTCATTCATTTCTATTATCTAAGTCGAAATAAGTAGATTTGAATTTTGATTTCATTTACTAAAATTAAGATTGGCTACAGAATCTATGATTCTGTAGTGAAGTCCCTTTTTAATAATAATTAGTTATTAGTAATTGCTTTTCTAATTTATCAAATTGGTTTTGTTATTCTCAGGAAATGGGAGATTGTGCTGCTGATTGCGTGGAGTAAATACTTTCAATTATACGCTTACATGATCAACAGTTTCTTTTTCTTTATGTTTTATAAAACTTTGATTTAATTTTGAACAAACCAACTCTTGTATGAGTGGTTTTCAATTCACTATTTTTGTAATATTACTTGATTTAGGGAGATTCAACTCTATCTTGTGTGATATGAGTATTTGGATCCTGGACTACTTTAAATACTGTTCACTCTTGTAGTGAAAAACATCTTTTATTCGAACGCATTATGGACATGTAATTCCCAAGACTGTATGGACAAGTTGTTCACATCTCGGCTTTAGACCAGCATGACATCGTTCCATTACTTTTTTTCCTTTTATATTATGGAATATTAATATGTTAAACAACTTTAGTCTTATTAGCATATAATGTTTCATTTTATTCAACACTTTAAATTCTGTTTATAATTTGTTGTTCATATATTGTATCTGTGATCGTTATTTCATTTTAATATCATTGATTTAGGCTTGATGTTAAATTGATGTGTTATATGAATGCTTCATGTTAAATTTCTTTTACTAAAAGCACTCATCATTACAAGGTCACCGGATCTATATGTTTATTTCTCTGTTCTTATATCATTGCTCCAAAAATACCTTGAGTTTATTCTGGGAATGTTAGCCCAAGCTTGTTATAGATTTCTCTCACAGGCAAGATAGCTGGAAGTTTGAATTGCACAGGGATATAGACACATTATGTGACTAAACTCAGGTTAGTTTTATTCGCTGATTTATTAATGAAATAAGATAGTTTAAATTAGCTGTGACTATTATTATGTTCTTGTTTCAGATTATGTTTTATTAGTATCTTTTTGAGTTCTTAGATTTTGGCCTATTAAATAGAAAATATAAAAATATGTGCTTTCTTTATCTACTTCATTAAATATTGCAAAAACATTGATATTGCAAGACATCCACCAAAACTTGCAATTTGTGAATACCCTGTTCATATTTATGTTTATGTTTTAACACTTGTAAATAATTAAATTCATGTACATAGTATCATAGTTATATATTAAAAATAGTTTATTTCTTTTATTTTTTTATTACCCTAGTTGGCTAACAGAGCCATTAAACCCGTCAGGATAGATCATACCAAACATCTTGGGTTAATTAGACAACCCCAGTCTGGATCTTTCCTTCCATTTGACGGTGTGTCACTTACGCCTATCAACAGAATCCTAGCCCCACCTGAAATGGGATATGATTGATGGAGCTATGGAGAGCCCTTTTGTAACTTTGTTGAACATAGGGAAGACTCTCATCCCATGTACACAAATTCTTAGAGTTGTACATGCATAGGATGTTCACAATCATTCTATGGACGACCTCTATTTGGTCTTATGTTTGGGGGTGGAAAGCAATGGATTTAGTGAGCTTGGTGTGCAACAATGACCAGATACTCGACCAAAATGTGTTGAGGAACCTGCTGTCCCAGTCGGAGATGATGGTCTATGGTATCGCAAAATGGACCCACACTCATTCGAAGAAGATCTTGATAGTATCTTTCGTTGTGATGGTCTTCTTACAGGATGTGAGGATGGCCACCTTCAAAAACTGATCAATGACCACAAATATGCAATCATTTCCTTTCTTGGTGGACGAAAGACTAGACATGTAATCCATCGATATGGATTCCCAAGGATTCTTGGGGGTAGGAAGAGGGGTGTATAAGCCTTGCTTCTCGATGGCTGGCTTGGAAATGGCACAGGCAGTGCAAGATATAATATACTTGTTAACGTCTTGTCAAATTTTTGGCCAATAAAAAATGTTTTTGTGTAAAAACCACATTTTTCTCCACACCAAAATGTCTTGCCATCCAACTGTAGTGGGATTCCCAAATCATCTTTGGAAGCTCGCTTGCAGGAACACAAAGATGGATCATATGGCATAACAGTCTGTCCTGAATGTGAAAATTGGTGACATTCGCACCTATACCCAAGAGATGATAGGTGGTGGCGAAGTATGGATCTTGCTGATAAAGTTGGGGCCACTCAGATGCCTCATGTCCAGATGAATGGAGAATAGTGGTGAGTGCAACTACGGGAGGTCGACTGAGGAATTCAGTGACACAATTTGTGCTCCTTGTATTATACTTGATGTTGAGATGGAGTTGTTGCAGGTAGGTGGACCACTTATGATGGCATTTGTTCTGCAACTTCCCCTATGTCTGTATGAAATGCAGAGGCTTGTGATCAATGTGGATGATCATCTCCTTTCTTAGAATGTAATGTTTCCATTAATGATAGGCTTGTACAATGGAATACATTTCCTTTTCATAGGTGGGGTATTTATGGACAGTATCTGAGAGTGTCTCATTGTGGTATTCCATCGAATGACCGTGCTGAGTGAGAATTGTGCCTTAAGCATAGTTAGATGCATCAGTCTCAATCTCGAACAGTTATTGCAGATCAGGAAAGGAGATTACTAGAGTTGAGCACAATTGATGCTTCTGAGAATCAAATGCTCATTATTGTTCCTTCCCCCACACTATCTTTTTCATTCCACTACCCTTGGTCACTTGGTTGAGGGCCAACGCAATATGGGAGAATCCCAAAATGAATTGCCGGTAGAAGTTGGCCAATCACAAGAAGCTTCAAATCTTGGTTAGTGTAGTCAGGGCTGGCGAGTCATGGATGAATTGGATCTTAGCTGTATCAACATGTTCCCCATGCTCATCAACAATGTAGCCCAAGTATTGGACCTTGTTCATGCCAAAGGATCATATTTCTAAGTTGGCATATAGATTGTGCTGTCGTAGAGTGCTCAAAACCCATTGAATATGTTGCATGTGCTCCTCCCAAGTTTTGTTGAATATGAGGATGTCATCCAAATATACCACCAGAAAATATTTAGTGAAGGATCTCAATACATCATGCATCAACCTCATGAAAGTGGTTGGTGCATTTGTTAAGCCAAAGGGCATGACCAACCATTTGAAGAGACCTTATTTAGATTTGAAAGTTTTCTTCCATACATCAATTGTTTCGATGGGAACCTGGTGGTAGCCAAACTTTGGGTCAATCTTGTTGAAGAATGTTTCCCCCTTGAGTTGGTCAAGAAGGTCATCAATCATGGGAATTGGATACCGGTTCCTGAATTTTGATTTTGTTTAATGTTATTTAATCAATGCAGAGTCGCCAGGTACCATCCTTCTTCTGCACCAGTACGATCAAGATTCCACAAGGGGAGAATCTAGGTCTAATGTGACCATTTTGAAGAATATTTTGGATCTAAAACTTGATTTCATCATTTTCCATCAACGAGCAATGATAGACTAGTCCATTAGGAAGAGGTGCACTGAGGGTTAGATCAATTGGATGCTTGACTTGGTAGTGCGTCGGTAACCTAGTGGGTAAGGAGAAGATGTCTATGTAATCTTCCAAGATCCCGTCTACTTGCTTATACTAAAAAGAGAGGCCCTGTGTAGAGGCCATGGATGTGGCAGTAACCTTTTTCTTACTGTGAGCATGAATCACAAAGACGATGAACTTCCCTGTCTGTGAAATTACCTTCTTGCATTGCTTAGCAGAGATTAATGAAATAACGATAGGCGACGCTACTTCTTATATCCTGTACAATTGTCTATCCAAAGTAATAATAACACTACGAGGTCTAGACTCATACACAACATGATGCTTCCATAAATATTGTTGTCCTAAAAGAACCTCACAAACTTCAAGGGGAGAAATATCGCACAATACCTCGTCTTTGAAAGGCTTGATGTCGTAGGTGAGACGACACTGTTGGCTGACATAAAGATCTATTCCTTGGCGAATCCAATCGATGGTGTAGGGTTGTGGGTGTTGTGTCATTGACAACTCCAGCCGCTTGTCGACCTATGTTGAGATCAGGTTCTTCTGACTACCCCTATCGAAAATAAAATGAAGCGGAGCCCCATTTATCCACATCTGCGACTGAAAGAGGCATTCCCCTTCCTATGGTTCTTCTGGTTCGCTTGGATGGAATTTGGTGGTAGAGACAGTGGCACTGGGTTCAACATCGATAATCCGCTTCCCTCCTTCTGGATCTGATTCGGAATCAGAATCAGCCTCTGACTCAGAAGTCTTCAACTTGACCACGAGTGACTGCTTGGAGAAAAATTCTTTAGTGTTGTGCCAAGGGATTTTATAGTATTCACACCATTTTCCTGTGTCCTTCTTTGTCTTCTCATTTCCTTTCTTATGTTGTGGCTTGGACTAGTTGTCCTGAGAGTGGCCATCTTTTCTTTATCCCTTGTTGTGTAGGTTGGGGCTGCCTTTTCCCTGCTTTGTCTATGAGGAGTTTGCAAATCCAAACTCTCACCTCTTCTACTTAAATTTCTTCTTGATCTTAAAAACATATCTATAAGTCGTACCCAATGAGGCGATATCCATAAAATCCATTTTTGTTTGAATGTATCTATGTAAACAACTATGGTATTTGAGCACCAGATGTAGCTCAGAGTCTTTGATATCCAATTTGGTGCATAGGGTATGGAAAATATTGGTGAAATCTGGTACTGTCTGGTCCCTTTCCTGACATAGGGTGGCCCATTTGGTGTATTATTCCTCGTAGCTTCAAACAAGGTAGTACTATTCTTTAATGGCATCCTAAAATAAATCCCATTTAGGGGAAACCACAAACATTGTAGATTCCTCTATGGCCCTTTGCTCAAAGTAAGTATCCCACCATTCTTTAACATGGGGGATGGCCTTGAGGAATGAAAAAGTAATATTTTTCTTATTGAAAAAAAAATGGACCAAAAAATAGCCTTCGAGAAGATTCAACCATTTATCTACAACATCTGCATCTATTAGTCCTTCAAATAATGGAATATCGAAATTTACATGTACCTTGAAGGGGGTTGCATGGCCTCTTGATGAAGATGCTTCTCATGTGGGTAGTCGTCGAAGGATATTTGCAAAGTTGTCCATCATTTCATTCCTTTGTCACGCAAGGGATTCCTCGAGGAGCATTTTAAAAGGATCTCCTGAGCCATCATCTTTATTTTCATCCCCCATGGGTTGTTGTCGATCTCAACGTGATCGATCTTGCAATGAATCTATTGGTTTGAGTCCCAACTTCTTGTACCCATATCTTGTCGGGGACATGCAATAAGAAAAATAAATGAAGAGCATACCGCTCTGATACCACTGATCTAGATTTAGGAGCGGAATGAACTGATTAATAGACCGAATACAATAAACATAGATATATGAAGAACAACACACATATCTAGTGAACAATATCTTCTATTCAATAAATGAAATAGGATGAAGCTGTAAAATTACAAAACTGAAACACTTGCTCTAATGATGGTAGCTATCTCTGAGAAGAGATGTGGTTGCTACACATATATGTATGAGAATAATGATTACAATGAGTCTCCAAAGGCCTTTTTAACATTACTCAATAATTCCCAAATCCTAGATATCCAAAAACCTAACCCTAGGAGATGAAATGCCAAAATTTATGTGGGCCCCTATGGGTAACTTAGTACTTCAACTTCCTGGGGTCGTAACTTTTTCATACGACCTCCATTTTAGGCATGTGATAGCACGTTGGAAAGGTCTTTTGGAGAACTACATATTACATCGTTAAACTTGGACATCGTTTATATTTTGACTATGGCGAGCCAAAAAAACACTTTTTAGGGGCCCAAAATGGCCCTGAAAGTACATAAATATGTGTTGACATGAAAACATACAAAATAAGCCAATTGGATTAGGTGGGAGGCCA
>CBVK0100352272.1:0-21268 GCA_900067695.1 Picea abies
CATCACCAAGACCTAGCACCTCAATAAGATGACCAAGAATAACCAAGAAAGAGCTTCTCCAAGAGTGGCAAACTCTCCAAGATAACCATAACCGAGATACAGCGAAATAGCACAATTGCCACTGCAACTACCTGGTGTGCACTGCATAAAGGTGAACTGTCTTCCTGTCCAAATGAAATGAGCCAGTCCCGTACTTATACTAATCTGGGCACTATTATGGGGATGACTTCTTATTTCTGGGTCTTCAATTACTTAATTATTTTCCTGTGGGGCTGACTTCTCTTCCCGGGTCTTCAAATTCTTCCTGGGGCTTCTGTAATGGTATATATGGGTCTTCTTGTACTTTATCCTGGAGAATCACTGCCCAAAGTTGCAAATATCGAACACTTTCATTATTACCAATTATTACTTATTACTTATTTTTAATGATATTTATATTTGTTACAAGAGGAAACATGACCATCATAAATGGTCAATTAAAAAAAAACTTGTCGTTTATCCCCCTACCAAGCCACTCATTGACATTGAAATACCTATGTGGGTAGGATAAGAAGAAGGAGAAGAAGCATTTCAGAGAATAGTAGACCCTCTCCTCACCATTGAAACAACCATGGCCATAACAAATATAGATGAAGACACTTTCATTTGAAACTACATGCAAAGTCTATAACCAAGATCTGTAAAAATTCAAGAATATACTTGCCAATGGGAAGAGGGATGGTCTAAAATTCCCACTGATTTGAAAGATATTTCTTGGAAATATTTACTCACTATTGAGATTGACCAAACTATAATCAAAATAGTAGAAATCTTCCCATCCAAAACTCTGAAAATCAACACTAATTTGATTGTTGTCCAAGAACAATAACTACTAAATGTTCTTAGAAAGCATATAACAACCTTTTCTTGAGATTACAAAGACATGAAAGACATCCATCCAAACATTTGTACACACCATATCTACGTCAAGGATAAATCTGCAACTGTCATGCAATGCCAAAGAAAAATAAACCCTACCTTAAAAGATACAGTTAAGGGAGAATTGAAAAATCTTTTAGATGTAGGATTCATCTATTCAATCTTAGATAGTGAATGGATTTCACCCTTGGTTATAGTGCCCGAGTAAAATCGAAAATAGAGGGTGTGTGTAGATTATCGAGAGCTCAACAAGGACATAATAAATGACCACTTTCCCTTACCTTTCATTGATCAAGTATTTGATGCTTTAGTAGGTAAAAAGTATTCTTCATTTTTAGAATGATTTATTGGATATAACCAAATACATATCAACCCTAAGGACCAAGAAAAAACCATGTTTACTTTCCCTTGGGGTACACTTTCCTAGAATTTCATTCTCTTTGGCCTATGCAATGCTCTTGCAACCTTCCAACAAGTTTACCTCAACATATTCTTGGATTTATTTTATGAGACCATGGGAATCTACATGGATGATTTCAATCGATATGGAAATTCATTCCAAGAAGCCTTAACCAATCTTGAGAATGTGTTAAAAAGCTGTAAGGAGATGAATCTGTCACTAAGTAATGAAAAAAGAAACAAGATCATGAATGAAGGAATTATCTTAGGTCACCATATCTCTTCCAAGTGGATTGAAGTAGACCAAGCTAAGGTTAACATGATTAAATACTTGCCTAAACCTCAAAAGAAAAAAAAAATGTGAGGAGTTTTCTAGGTCATGCAGGATACTACCAAAGGTTCATCAAATGCCAAACTTTAGCAAATTGGCTTCCCCTTTGTTCACTCATCAAATGCCAAACTTTAGCAAATTGGCTTCCCCTTTGTTCACACTGCTATCCAAGGACATAGACTTTTACTGGATAGAAGAATTCCAAACAACCTTTGACAACATCAAGGAAAAAATTATCTCAGCCCTTGTATTGTAAGGTCCCAAGTGAAATATACCATTTCACATACACACATATGCATTTGATAAAGTAGTAGGGGCAAGTTTAGGCCAAAAAGAATACAATAACCCCTTTGCAATTTATTTTATCAGCAAGTACTTATATGGAGCTAAACTAAATTATATTATCACTGAGATATAATTTCTTGCAATTGTATATGCCATAAATCAATTTAGATATCATGTCGTTGGATACCCAATTTTTTTCCATATAGATCACATTTCTATTATATATTTAATGAATAAAACTAATATTAATGGAAAGATAATTAGGTGGATCTTACTACCACAAGAATTCAATTTAACAATCCCTTACAAGCCAAGTTAACATAAAGTTGTTGTAGATTCCTATCGAGATTGGCAAATATTGCATATAAGACAAGTCTTGTAGATAATGAGGCTCGAGATGAATTTTTTTCTGAAGAACATCTCTTTTCAATCTATATAGAAACTCCTTGGTTTGTTGACATAACAAACCTAGCTATAGGAAGATTTCCTCAATACCTCTATTACATAGAGCACTTCAAGATTGTGAGGAAAAGTGCCACCTACACATGGATAAAATGATACTTATTCAAACTTGAACCAAATCTGATTTTGAGAAGGTGTATAAGATATAATGGATTACATGACATTCTCCATGTATTCCATGATGAACCCTATGGAGGGAAATATGATGCAAAGAGGACAACCTACAAGATCCTACAAACTAATACTATTGGCCTACTCTACATAAGAATGTTGAACAATATGTTTCCCATTGCGATGAATGCCAAAGGATGGGAAAGTCAACAAAGAGGGATGAAATTCCACTACAACCCTAGGTCTCATATAAACCCTTTTACAAATGGGGTATGGAACTTTTTGGGTGCCCATTGACACTTCTTCGAACCAAAAGCACTGCATCCTAGTTTTGGATTGACTATTTGACCAAGTGGGCAGAGATAAAGTCCACGAAGAATGCAATTGGAGAAAATGTAGCATAGTTCCTACATGATAATATCTTTTCTAGGTTTGGGGTCCCAAGAGAAATAGTGAAAAATCAAGCCCCTTAGTTCACCTCTAATATGATTGGAAATTTCATGCAATTGAACAAAATACACCATAGAAAATTTGCTACATGACCACCCTCAAGAAAATGGGCAGGTAGAAGTGACAAATAAAGAGTTGGAATCCTCAAAAAAATACTCCACTTGCATAAGAAATATTGGGCAAATATATTGATTGAAGCTTTATAGGCATACAAAACAAATTGAAAAACCACCACGAGATTCACACCACTAAGGAGACAAAAACACTTAGAACAACCTCCATCCTAAATATGGACCTATCAAAAACCCAACATGAAATATTATAGTAGCTAAATGCCTTAGATGAGTATAGGCAACATGACTTGTTTCACACCAAGGTACTACAACAACGAAGGAAAAGATGGCATGATAAGATTATTAGTTCCAAGGTTTTCAAGAAAGGAGAATGGGCCCTTCTCTATGAATATGGATTCAAATACTTAAAAGGCAAGGTAAGGAATAGATGGGCTAGGCCATACCAAGTAGACACATGCTACGATAATGGTTCAATCAATACTAGAACCATATAAGAGAAAATGATACCCGTCTTAGTCAATGTCTACAGACTCAAATTCTACAAGAAACCAATGACAAGAGAGGAATTCACTAGTATGCTTTACAACCAACAAATAAATGTGTTTGTAAGTAGAAATGACCCCAACCCATTCTAATTTCAAAAGTCCATTAAAAACAAAAGCAAAAAAAGAAGAAAAAAAGAGAAAAAACACATATAAAAGAGAATAAGAAGAGAAAAATCCCATGGTGAAAACCTCATTGAGGCATTAGGGATAGAGATATAATTTAAAACCTTCTAGGACACAAGCAAATATTTGAAATAAAAAAATTTCGCACGGTGAAAACCTCTACAACTACCATGGGGTAGAGCACTAGTGAAAACCATGGGGTAGAGAACTAGTGAAAACCAATGATGGCACCAATACCCTAAAGACAAAATAAATAAATAAATCTAACCCTTGACTAGTGAAAACCAATGATGGCACCAATACCCTAAAGACAAAATAAATAAATAAATCTAACCCTTGTTTTTAGTGTTTGAAAGTATACAATTCCAAAACATTTCAAGAAGAACACTCGATCCAAATGCAAAGGGAGGAGAAATCCACAAAGCACTCAAATAATCTCTGTGTATATCACAATTCAAGAAAGTCTACTCTCCAAGACTTTGCACTTCAATTTCCATATATCTAGGCTATAAAATTTACAAATGGTGCAAGTTCCAAACCCTCCACTGTATATTTGCATTAGCCACAATAAAATGCATACATCAATACACATGTATATGCCTCCATCATGTACTTCAGAATAAAAAATCTACAGAGGAAATGCCATAGCTCCAAGTAACCATACAATGAAGTTTTTCTCTTAAAGAGAAAAGAGGAACTACAAATCAAGATCAAGTTTCTGGATCATAAGGTGTCATAACCTTATACATGCAGGAAAATCTTTGATTTATCATGATCAAAACTATTGCTAAAAAATGATGATGATGATCACCAATCTATAAACAACACTCCAACATTACACCACCATCACTCAAGCCTACAAGAAAACAATTAAAAGAGAAATAGGGCTTACTAAAAATAAAATTTATGTGCGCTTTAAATTCAATAGAAATTCAAAATTTCTACAAACAAGGAAAGCATGTTGCTAGCGTATGCAATCTATCAATCATTTCCATGATGGCCCAGTGAAGCACATTATGAGTCTACATCAACAAATATTGGGTCAGTGCAAAATCCTAGTCTCATGAAAAAGTTCAAAATACTATGTCAACATGTGTCTCAATTCCAAACTCTTCATATTTTAATACAACATGCAAATTCCAAATAATCTATAGGAAACCAAGAAAAACTACGTTCGAATATCGAGATAGAGTTCAAAATTATTTTGGGATTTTAAGGTTCCCGCTCGATTTTATTTTTAAGGCGTTTCCAAATTTTCCAAACATAATACAAAATTCCAAGAGAAAATAATTCAAGAGATCCAAAAGTAGTCTTTAAAGAACAAAAATAATGACTTAAAAAGTTGTGAACCACAACTTATAAGTTAGATTCCTAGAAAAACTACCACACCATTGCATCATCATACATTAAGGTCAATTCTGAAGGCATTACAACATAATTGCATCATCATACATCAAGGCCAATTCTGAAGGCATTACAACACGATTGCAACATCACTTAATCTCATCATTCCTACTTCATTCATCAACCACATCATCCATTATCTCCATTACACTGATTCCATCATCCATAATGTTACACACCTTCATATTTCACATCATTCATTCATCCCATTCACTACAAAACACACTCTGCCGACTTATACAAACTCCTATAATAAGCTACATGAAGGTTGCTACACATATTGCTGAACAAAACAAGGTATTTCCACACAAGTTGAACACCTTAAGCAACTGTTGACATAAAAAGATCAAATATTAGGACACTCGTGTATTATGTGGTTACAACACTCAAATAGGGAAACAACCATGACCCCAACCAACATGACCATTGAGGAAATATATTAATGCAAGAGAAAAATATTGTACATAAGATTTTCTCACAATTTATCTTCAACAAATGACCCTCCATGGTATTTAAATAGAGATCATGCACAAATTGGATACCAAGCCACAAGCCAATATAGCCATTAGTATCAAGGATATTATGAATAGTTGGATCACTTTATGTCTATAACATATGGTGTCCATCATATTAAATAACCACAAATACATATTAATGCATATGAAAGAAACACACTTTACCTAAAGACACATTAAACCAAGTTGATCTTAACTAACTCCTAAGTTTCTAAATTCCTAACATCCCCCTTAATAACAACTTGGGAGAGGATTGAAGGATTTACAAAGCTGATCCAATAAGAGGAAGGAGGAATTAGAGCTTATGCTTCCATAATAATAACTTCCTAAACTCCTAACATAAATCAAAGTTTGGAAAAATTTGTTGATGTAAGAGACTTTGTGAAATTTTTTGTAACTTGATCATCTATAGGGAAAAATAGCACTTCGAGGATGTGATCTTGAATAAGTTTTCCGATGAAGTGCACGTTTACCTCAATGTGTTTTCTACATTGATGTTGAATTAGATCTTTGGTGAGCTTGATGGCACTTTGATTTTCACACTAGAGTGTGGTCATATTTTGATACTAGAATCTAAACTTTGAAAGGATTTGTCGAAGCCACTAGGTTTCTTGACTTGCATTAACCATTGCCCGATACTCTACTTCTACTAAAGAAAGAGAAAGAGTCTATTTCTTCTTCCAAGCCTAGGTGACATGTTTGAAACCAAGACTGAATAACCTAAGGTAGAATTTCGATCACTAGGGTCACCAACCCAATTGGGATCAGTGAAACCAAGCAACAAAAGAGTCCCACCTGAATTGTAATATATCCTAAACTGAACTATATACTGGATATACCAAATTATTTTTTGTTGTTGCTTTCCAACGAATCTCATGGGGTGTTTGCATATACTGGGAAACAAGACCAACAACAAATGAAATATCATGATGGGTATAAGTCAAATATAAAAGGTTAATAACGAATTGATGGGACAAAGTGGCATATACTTCAACTGTAGTATAGGTGGTAGCAAGTTTTACTTCATATTGAAAAGGAGAAGGGGCTAGTTTACAATCTTCCATGTGAAAGCTGTGAAAAAGGTCTCATGCATACTTAGACTAGGAAAGGGGAATTCCTTGGTTTGCAAAACTTGGAGGCCGAGGAAATAATGCAAATAACCTAATTCTATCATTTCAAATTTCTTATTAAGGATGGATTTCACATGGAATAAAAGTTTGGGGTCACTACTAGTGAGAATAAGGTCATCAACATAAAGAACAAGTATTTTGAGATGGTTTCCTACTTTCTTGGTATAGACATTGGGGTCAAAATGACATCTAGAATAATTGGTGTCAAGAAGAAAAATATCCATTTTCGTATACCAGGGCCGAAGGATCTTTGTTAATACCATAGAGAAATTTCTTGAGGTGAAAAACAAGGTTGGAGTCATTATAAACATAGCCAAGAGGTTTTTCCATGTAAATTTATTCTTGCAAATCCCCATGCAATAAGTTGATTTAACATCCATCTAATGGACCTCCCATTTATGTGAGGGGAAAAGAGATAGAACTAAACAAAAGGAATTATTTTGGCTACGAGGCAAAGGTTTCATTCTTTTCAATTCCTTCATCTTGAGAAAATACTTTGGCAACTAACCATGCCTTATGTATTTCAACACTTCCATTCATACACTTAATTCTATACACTCATTTCCATCTAACACATTTTCTTTCTTTTGGAAGAGGTACAATATCCCAAGTATCATTTTCCACTAAGGAATGCTGTTCTTCATTCATTTTTGTGTCCTAATTTGGATGGGTAGAATCTTCTACAAATGTTTCTGGATCACGAGTCTCTGAAACTTGAGTGAATAGAGAGGAGGTTTTCTGAAACTGTGAACATGTATGATGCTAATATGTGGGATCACAAAAAACATTATCAAATACTTCTCATGTTGTACATACCCTGTTAGGAAGTCGTGGTGTTGGTGTGGGTTCATGTTCAATGGACCCAACTGGAGGAAGGAGAGCATGTAGAGGTGGATTTTCATCCTAATTATTATCATCTGAAGAAGAAAATAGAATCTGATCACTATTAGAAAAGGTGGGAAGAGAAGACGTCAAAGATGGATCACGGGCCAAAGATAGAACAAATTCCAAATTACTTTAATAAGTCGAGATATTTTCATCAAAATTAACATCTCACCTAATAAAAATTTCATTGGAATGAGGTTGGAGAAGTCTATAACGTTTTACATCGTTAGAATATTTACTAAAAATTCACTTCTCACTTTTAGGCTGTAATGTTAAAATTTTCTCATCAGGAATGTGAGCCCATGCTTCACTACCTAACACATTGAAGTGTCTTACATCTGGTTTAATTTTACCCCATGCTTCTTTTGGTGTTATATTTTTTAAATCCTTTGTGGGAGTGCCATTGACTATGTAATTGACACAATTAATGGCTTCTACCTAAAATCATAGACTAAAACCCTTATATTGGATCACACAATTTTCCATTTCCTTTAATGTGACATTGTTTCTATCAACAACACCATTTTGTTGTGGTGTATATGGAATAATATGTTGCATATAAATTCCCTGTGCAGTGTAGTAAGTTGTAAATTTGTTGTTAATAAATTTGTTTCCATTGTCTATTTTTAACCTTTGTAGTTGATGTCTAGATTGTCTTTCTACAAGGGACTTGTAGGATACAAACATGTCAAAAAATTCACTCTTAAGTTTTAAGAAATAAACCCCCAAGTGCATCTAGAGAAGTCATCAATGGAAGTTAAGAAGTACTTGCATTGAAAGAAGGAAGGAGAAGGAAGCAAACCACACAATCACTATAAACAAGTTGGAAGGGGGACGAGGCATGTTTTTCAAAATTGTCCTAAGGATGTTTGCTAAGAACATAGACGTCGCAAACACCATCTCTAAAAGAAATGAGAAGAAGACTCGTCACAATATTTTGATTACATTGCAAGGAGTGATACTTTAGATGACCAAATCACTCATGCTAAAGTTTTCTCAAGTCATTTCTATGAGCAATAAAACCGATGGAAAGGATGATGAATCAAAGTTGTCAAATATGTACAACCTGATAATATCATCAAGAATTTCAATTTCTAGAACATGTTTTAGATCTTTTAAATCATTGATTACAACTTGGTGAGGTGAAAACTCTACTATTTTACCTTCACTTGAATAAGTGATTTGATATACTGATAGAAGGTTGAGAGACTAGAAATACATAATATGTCATTAAAATGACCATCATCTAACTGAACTATGCTAGACCCTACAACACTAAGATATCTACCATCACCAACAAATATTTGTTTTGTGCTACATTCATTAAGAGAAAAAAAATGGTTTTATTTTTAGGTATATCATAAGATGATCTGGAATCAATAAGCCACTCACTAGAAGAAGTAGATGTTGCATGAATAAAAAACTAGAATTAGAAAGTGCATGTCCATGAGAAGAAGAGTTGGAATAAGAAGAATCAAGATTGATGTCGCGCTTCCTCATTTCTACGTCTATGACCTCCATCTTCTTAAATCATTTAGACTCTAGATGACCATCTCACCCATAAAAATTGCAATGTCTCTTAGTCTTCTTACTTTTTGATTTTGGTATGTTGTCACAATTGAGAGTAGAAGTTTCCTGAGAGGGTTTGGGACCCTTATTTTGCTTGTTGTTGCTCCTTTGGATGCTTGGATTTATCCTTCTGATGGGCCACTAAGGCTTTGTTAGATATACTTGCAGCATTGATCACTCCAATATGCAATAGTTTATCTTGCTCTCTAATCAAAGAATCACAAAAATATTCAAGAGAGGGTGATTTGTAAGTATCCCTTAGAGATTCTCTGGTGGAGTGAAAAGTAAATACAAAATCTGAATATGCACTACCAATATTAGCAAGAACACGGTATATACATTGGTCATCCCTCGATTCTATTTTACAATCTTCAAATAAAAGTATGAGTGTTTTGAACTTAGATAGATAGTATTCAATGAAAAAGAAATCATTAGGATTTAATGAAATTAATTGGTTTTCAAGCTCGTGGGTTCAAATCTCATTGTGTTTACCAAATATAGTTTCTAGCATTTCCCAATCTTCATTTGGGTCATCAATTCCTTGAAGGTGAAATCGTAAATCACAAGAGATGGAAATTATGGTTAGTCCATGTGCTTCGTCATTCTTATTATCCCATTTGGCTTTCTTTGCGACATTAGTGGGGGAAATTTATTTTCCCAAGGTATTTTGGTAAAGTCCTTTACTTCGTAGTACATCCTCCATATGAGATTTCTATGAGAAGTATTTTGTAATGGAAAACAAAAGATCACTTGGAATAACCATATTAAAATACATAGGTAAGATAACTAAAACTAGAAATTAACTATCTAGATGGAAAGCTCTAAAACAATAGGCATTTTAAAATAAAAGGCACTAAAAATAGACTTTGGATGTTAAAGTTATTCCCTTGTTAAGAAAGGCATAAAAGGTAACCAAAGTTCCACCTTGATCTAGGAGGATCTGGGAATGATTATAGTGGTCCAGAAAGATCTAAAACATCCACAGAGGTCCAGAATGGTTCATAAATTCTAAGAAAAACAAGTGTCTTAAAATCTCTCGAAAATGCTATCAATGCGTAGAGTTCATCGTTAGATTTCCAACAACGAAAATGATGCGTAAAATGGAGCTCATATGCAAACGTTATCATCAGTCAAAGTTCTAGTCAACACAGGTCAAAGGTCAAAGTACATGGGAAATAAGGAGGTGACACGTGGCTCGTAGGGGGTATAGACCGACTGGCAAGTGCTGTGTAAATGGAAGGAAATATCTAAAGGAGGTCTCAAGTTCGATTCTCACCCCGATTTAGCCGTGCCCCATGCTTGCGGGCTCTGTGGATGCACCTAGAGGTTATAGTGGTAGTAGATAGGAATCGACCCCGTGTCACGTGAGTACAAGAATCACCCAAGTTGTCGATTTCGCTAGTAAAAAAAAAGAAGGAGGTGACACATGGCACCACTGTAGGGGTGACATGTGGCACCTAATTGGCAGCTGAGTTCGCACCATATAGTGTCTGGGCAAGATACAGGTGGTAGAATTGCATGATGACAAGTGTCTCTAATCATATTTTGACATGTGACATTGAAAAGAGCCAATGAGAGGACACCGCGTGGCGACCCCTCATTGGCCAATATTGGTTTGGTCATATAAAATATTATAGACTCAATAGGGTTTGACCCCATGACCTCCAAAGCCAACAAAGGCCTTCACATAACCCTCCACACCAACACACCACCACATGAGCTTTGATAAACATATGACATATTAAATATTTAAAATGGCGTAAAGTTATATATGGGCACCAAAGGGTCGAGGGCCTAAGTCCTTGACCCTTGGACCTTGGTTTCATTACATACCATATGATCCATACCTTGCGGAGGGAGCTCAACATGTAATCCGATGAGAGTTGTTTAAATTATATACTATGTATAGTATATAGTATAATCGTTGCAAAACATAACCATATATTACCAAAGATCGTGCCGAGTTTTATGTTATGGTTCATAACTATATACTAAAGTTTTGGGTGGTTAAACTATTTACATGTTAGATATGGTAAAAGGTTGCGACCGGTGGAAATAGAACCCATAACTCACCAAAGAAATCAAACAAATTAACAACACCATAACCAACTTCCGTATAGTTGGGATGTGTTTACAAGACCCCAACAAATTGTAATTAATGCCAACCTAAAGTTTTAGAAATTGGTTAAGAGGGGTGACCTATTTAATGGCATTCACCCCAAGGAAGAAACACATCATTTATGAAGATATTTTAGTTTCGTAAAGCATGCCAAGAGTACAAGGGGTACGAGGCTACACCGTAAAGTGTGCTGAGGGTCACCTTGACGAAATTTCAAGTATTTTATATCATTTATGCATGATTTTTTTCCAGGAACTCAACGCTGCACTCCATTTTTGAATTTGATCAACATGTAAAAAGATCATTATAAAACACAATCATTTGAGCATTAATAAAATAAGTCTCTATTGGAAGTGGACCCAGAGAGGTAGCCCAATTTGGGTGAACTTTGTTTCCTTGAACTTGTCTATGTGATTGTATGATTTTTGTTCATTTATTTGCAATTCATTTATCATTAAAGTGGAATTGGATAGATAAGTATTTCACATGTAATTGAAAAACTGTCAAGCGATCATTTTATTTCAGAGATCAAGTAGATGTTTATTTGTATTTAAAAATTATCAACATCTAAGGTTTTTTCGGATTAAGTTGGTATAAGAGTAGGTTTGACAAGTATTTTTCAAGTGGATGCTTATAAGATCCAAACTCAAACTTGGTAAAGGAAAAATTGCAAGTTATAAGTATGAAATCGGAAAAAGATTTCAATGACATAAGATGGATTCGGTAAAAGAAGAAGAAGATCAATCCATTACTCATGAAGAGATTAGACCCACATGTCAATCATTAAAAGAAGCAATAGATGAGTTAGAATGGATAATTCAAAATCTTGTAAGTGAAGAATCGGTAAAAGGAGAAGGAGGAGGTGAAGGCAATGGACCTTTCGAGCCCCCTTCCCCTTCCTCCTCCTCCTCATCATCCGTTTCTTCTTAAAGCAAGTAAAAATTCTTCTCATCTAAATAAGTCCTCTAAGAAGACTGACCATAATATGCCTTTATTAAAATTGGATGTTAAGTTCAAGTTGTCGACCTATGATGAAGAATAGAATACCGAGAAATTGGACAATTGGATCAAGAATATAGAGGTATATTGCAGGGTTCAAAGAATTATGGACGAGGCTGCAAAAATACAGTTAGCTTCTCTTCGACTAAGTGGCACCACCTTAATATGGTGGGAGATTAAGATGCAAGTGGATTTGGTTCAAAAGGGTAAAGTAATCTCTTCTTGGGATAATTTTACTAAGGCTATTAAAAAAAATTCTATCCATTGGCACATACACAGACGTAAATGATCTAGTGGAAACATCTGAGATAGGGTAAAGGTTAGAATATTCATGCATATACACAAGAATTCAAAAAGAAGGCATTATCCCTAGGAATCCTATTGTATACTCATGAAACTCTTCTGAAGTACATTGGTGGCATGCACTCATATCTTCATCACACTATTCTAATGTTTATCCCTACTAACATCGACAAGGTGTCAGTACAAGCTACACATCTAGAAGCCAATAAGGGTAAGCATGCGAGTGAAGATAAGAAGCCATTCAAGTATGAGAAGAAACCTAAAGGTAAATGGAAGAGTAAGAAATCAACCACAGTGAAACAGGATGAGGGAAGACCTACATGTTCCCATTGTAACATAAAGGGACACGAGGCATCACACTGTTGGAATCTTCATAATTACGACCAAACAAATCCAAGGATAAAGGGAAGCAAAATACTGTTGCATCAACTCATCAGGATCTAGGGTCAGATTCCAGAGATGAATCCAAGATCATGGTCATAGGGAGTAAAGATATATCATCTATCAAATCAAATTCTTTAGTTCAATCTGGCAATATGGAAAGTGATATTGATTAGAATAAAAGGAGTGAGATTTTTCATGTCAGAGTTATAGTCAAGCATACAAAGGTAGATACTTTATTTGATAATGGATCTCAAGTTAATCTAATAGCTAAAGCAATTGTTAAGAAGTTGGGATTGAAGACAACACCTATTAAAAAACCATATCCATTAGGTTGGGTGTGTGACAATGCTAAGTTGTAGGTAATGAAGCAATGTAAGATCAGGTTTGCAATTACAACTAAGTTCTTTGACGAGGTTGAGTTAGATGTTGTGCCTCTTGAAATTTGTGGCATTGTCTTGGGTAGTTCATATCTATTTGATATGAAGGATATGTTCTAATGAAAAGAAAATAAATATTACCTTCTCAAGGATGGGATTGAATATATTGTCAGAGCTCATTGCATCAAAACTAATGTTTTTTAGTGAGAACATGAAAAATGAAGAGACTCGTGAGCGCAAGTAAATATTTTGTTCTCATGATAGTAAAAAATTAAAGAAGATATAACTGATGCTTTAGTAGGTTGTAATCCAAATCATAAGCAAGAATTGATCAGCATCATATCTAATTATGGCGAGTTGTTTCATGAACCTACTGGATTACCTCCTAAAACGAAGGTTGAACATGAAATATATTTGCAGTAGGATGCTCCTCTTCTGAACATTGGAATGTACAGGTCATTAGTAATCGAGAATGGAGAAATCAAGAAGTAAGTTTAGGAGCTGGTTGACAAAGGAATCATCAAACCAAGCTCTTCTCCGCATGGTTCTCCTATTGTTTTAGTTCCAAATAAAGATGTCACATGGAGGATGTGTATTGATTTTAAAGCCATGAACAAGATGGTAAAGAAACATTATCCTCTTCCAAGAATAGATGATCTATTAGATCAGTTAAAGAATGTTGTGCATTTCACTAAGTTGGAATTGTGAATTGGTTACCATCAGATCATAATTGCAGAAGGTGACATTAGGAAAACTACTTTCAAGACCAAGAATGGCTTGTTCGAATGGTTCATTATGCTATTTGGGTTATGTAAAGAACCAACAAATTTTGTGAGAGTGATGAATGATGTGTTCAGACCCTATATAGATGATTTTATTTTTTATTTTTTATTTAGACGACATATTGATCTTTAGTTGAACTTGGGAAGATCATCTAATGCATGTTCAGAAAGTTTTTGAACTTTTGGAGAAAAGAAGTTGTATGTCAAAATGTCTAAGTGTGAATTTGTCAAAACTTCTCCGATATATTTGGGTTACATTGTAGGGAATGGTCAACTAAATATAGATCCTACAAAAATAGAATTCATTGTGAAATGGCCCAATCCAACTACTTCCACTGAAGTCAGGAGCTTCTTAGGAGAAGTATAGTACTCGAGGAAATTCATTGCTAATTTCTCATACATAGCAGCACTTGTACATGCATTAACGAGTGCTAAAGAGGTCTTCCAATGGGGAGGCAAGCAACATAAAGCCTTCGAGACATTGAAGAAAATGATAAGCACCACACCAGTTCTGGCATTTTCATATATACAATAACCATTTGAGATTCAAACTGATGCAAGAGGATATGCCATGGGTGAAATCTCGATGCAATGAGGTAAACCTATATGTTATCATTCTGAGACTTTCAATCAAGCTGTGATTAACTATCCAACATATAATAACAAATAGCATGCATTGGTACAAAGTGTAAAGAAATGTAAGCATTATTTAATGGGAAATGAGACAATAATTCATACAGATCATCAACCATTATAATATTTGCAATCACAAACCAAGCTACAACAATCATGACACTTTAGGTGGATTGGTTTTCTACAACAATTTCATCTGGTAATCAAGTATAATAAGGGTTTTCATAATAAGGTTGCATACATGTTATCAAGACCAATAATTAATGCATCGACAATACTTAGGTATAATCCTTTAACACATTAAAGTTATGTAGAATAGTATGCTAGGGATGTCAATTTTAAAGAAGTATATGATGCATCAACTCACGAAAATCAGCAACTAGACTATTGTATGCATGCAAATTTATTATATCATCTTGGAAAATTATGTATACCAAGATATGAAAGTGTCAATGTAATTAGAAAAGCTCATACATCTCTCATCTCTGGTCATTTCAAGGTTGGTAAGACAATTGCACATTTACAAATGTATTGTTATTGGCCTAAAATGAATGAGACAATTTCCAAGTATATCAAAGGGTGTGTCATGTGTGCCAAAAGTAAACCTAGCAATAGAAAGTTGGGGTTATATAAACCACTTTCAATACCTTCACAACCATGGGAAAGTATCTCCATGGACTTTGTAGGGGGTTTGCCGATGTCCATGACAGGTCATGATTATCTATATGTTGTGGTGGAAAGATTCAACAAGATGTGTATTCTAATGCCATTCAAGAAACAAGTCACAATTGAACATACAACACAGTTGTTCTTCAATCATGTGTGGGTTCATTTTGGACTTCCTACATCTATAATATCAAATATATACTCTTGCATTTTGGGGACGTTTTGGTCTCATTTATGGGAGCCAATGTACACTAAGTTGAAGAAGAGTAGAACTTTTCATCCACAGACAGATGGATAGATAGAGGTGGTGAATAGAACAATGGTACATCTACTTCGATGATACTACAACAAGCATCCTAAATTATTGGATGAACAATTGTCTTATAATATCCAACATGCCTATAATCATGCCATGCATTCATCTACTCATAAAACTCCTTTTGAAGTATGTTTGGGGTACTATCCTAAATAACCTATGGAATTTGTTTTTGGCAAATCAAATCAAGAAGATGGATAGGATGATACAAATAAAGATAAAAGGTTCATTCAAAAGATTCAATAGGTACATCAAGTAGTACATGAACAAAGTACATGAACAATTGGAGAAGAGCCAAGCCAAGTATAAGGCAAGGCATGACAAAAATTGGGTTGATCATCGGTTTGAAGTTGGTGATCAAGTATGGCTACATATCAACAAAGATATAATGAAAGGTGAATGTAACAAGCTAAGGCCAATCTGATATGGTCCGTTCAAGATCTTAGAAAAGATTGGTATGAATTACTTTCGTTTAGATCTACTAGCCTACATGCAAATGTATTTAGTGGTAAATGTTGAGAATTTGAAGCTTTATGAGCCTCCTATGGTTATGAATGAAGATGGAAATATTTAGGTTCCAACAGTTGATGATTTTTCTCTAGAATATTTGGATGAGCTACAGGATGATGCCATTCTCAAAAGAAGGATCATAACTTCACAACGAGGTGATGTGGAATATCTTCGGGTTGTTATTAAAGGGGTAAAACCAAGTAAAGACAAATGGATGGAGATTGGAAGGGTGAGGGAAATATACCCTCAATTAGTTGCTAAATAAACTTTTGGAGTTCCAAAAGTCTTCCAATGTGGAGGAATGATCTAGGAGGATCTGAGAATGATCACAGTGGTCATGAAAGATCCTAAACATCCACATAGGTCTAGAATGGTTTAGAAATGCTCAAAAATCAAGTGTCCTAAAATATCTCAAAAATGCTATCAATGTGTAGATTTCATTGTCAACTTTCCAATGATGCAAACGACACATCAAATGAAGCTCGTATGAAAAAGTTATTAGCGGTAAAATTTCCAATCAACCTAGGTCAAAGGTCAAAGTATATGGGAAATAAGGAGGTGGAACATGGCACCAATGCAGGGGTGACATGTGGCACCTAATTGGAATCTTAGCTGGAACCATATAGTGACTGGGAAAGGTACAGGTGGTACAATCGCATGATGACAAGTGGCTCTAATCATAGTTTGACATGTGGCATTAAAAAGAGCCAATGAGAGGTTGCCATGTGGCAACCCCTCATTGGTCAATATTTGTTTGTTTATATAATATATTATGGAGTAAATAGGGCTCGAACCCATGATCTACAAATACAACAAAGGCCTTCACATAACCCTCCACAACAACGCGCCACCACATGAGCTTTAATAAACACATGGAATATTAAATATTTAAAATGGCGTAAAGTTATATATGGGAGCCAAAGGGTCGAGGGCCTAAGACCTCGACCCTTGGCCCTTGGTCTCATTACATACCATATGATCCATACCTTGTGGAAGGAGCTCAATATGTAATCCAAAGGAGTTGTTTAAATTATATACTATGTATAGTATATAGTATAACTGTTGCAAAACATAACCATATATTACCAAAGATCGTGCTGAGTTTTATGTTATGGTTCATAACTATATACTAAAGTTTCGGGTGGTTAAACTATTTACATGTTATATGGTAAAAGGTTGCGGTCGGTGGGAATAGAACCCATGACCCACCAACCAAAGCAAACGACTTAACAACAACACCATAACCAACTCCCCTATAGTTGGGATTTGGTTACAAGATCCCAACGAATTGTAATTAATGCCAACCTAAAGTTTCAGAAATTGGTTAAGAGGGGAGGCCTATTTAATGGCATGAAACCAAAGGAAGAAACACAATATTTATGCATATATTTTAGTCTCGTAAAGCATGCCAAGAGTATGAGGAGTACGAGGCTACCCTCTAAAGTGTGTCAGGGGTCACCTTGACGAAATTTCAAGTATTTTATATCATTTTTGCACGATTGTTTTCCAATAACTCAATGATGCACTCTGTTTATGCATTTGAGAAACATGCAAAAAGGTGATTATAAAACACAAGCATTTGAGCATTAATAAAAGAAGTCTCTATTGGAAGTGGACCCGGAGAGGATTTGAGCATTAATAAAAGAAGTCTCTATTGGAAGTGGACCCGGAGAGGTAGCCCAATTTGGGTGAACTCCGTTTTCTCCAACTTGTGTATGTGATTGTATGATTGTTGTTCATTTCAAGTTCATTTACTTGCAAGTCATTTATCATTAAAGTGGAATTGGATAGATAAGTAGTTCACATGTAATTGCAAAACTGTCAAGCGATCATTTTATTTCATAGATCAAGTAGATGTTTACGTGTATTTAAAAATTAACAACATCTAAGGATTTTTCGGATCACACCTGGAAAATAGAGGTTGGCCCATGTGGTGATGGATGCACAATGAGGTTGTTGAGTAAAAAAATGTTAAGATATAGACAAAGGCCCATGTTATATATAAAATCCCGTATTAAGCCCTAGATATTGAATTATTACATTCTAGTGTTATCTTTGTATGTAGGCTAGAGCCTTTCATTGTACCCTTTTATTATAATTGTACACTTTGTCTCCTATATATTTACCAATGAGACCTAGCCTTAGGATCATCTTATTACATATCATCTTGTCTTCTAAATTGTATATATTGTAAAAAAGATGTTTCCCCTTCGAAGTGGATAGTATTCATTGTCTTTTTTTTAGTTTTAAGGCATTAGATCATAATATTTTGTATCAAGAGGATTGATCCTAGGGTTTTGCTGCTTCAAGTGAGTCATCTTGGAATTTTTGCTATAATTTTTTTCTCGGCCGCTTTAGACAACAAAATTTTGAGGTTGCTTAGGATACATATCACAATACCTCTGGTAAATTTTTTAGGTTTTGGGTCATTATACTTTCATAGATATGGCCTATGGAATATAGGGTTTTTGACTCATACTGAATTCAATTTTAAACAAGTCATCTTGATATTTTTTCTACATTTTTTTTTTCTTTTTTTGGGAGCTTTCAAGTAGTGAAATTTTGTGGAGATTGAGGAGACATGTCACAGTATAGGTGGTAAAAATTTCAATTTATGGTTTGCTATACTTTTAGATATATATTCCATGGAAGACAAGGTTTGTGACTAATCTTGAAATCAATTATCTTGGCATTTTCACCATAATTTGTTTTAGTGAATTTTCAAACTCTGTAATTTTTACAATCCTGAGTTGACATAGTGTCACACATGTGGAAATTGTTTTAGGTTTTGAATCATTATATTTTATGATATATTTCTTGTGGAAGTCAGGGTTTTGACACAAGTTATTTTCTAGTAATTTTAAGAGTTTTTTTCGTGGTTAGCAAGCTCATTTTTAAATTTTTTTTAGAGACAAGTTCCAACATATTTAAATAACAGAGGATCTATCATTAAGTGGGTAAAAATATGGTTGGGGGATAATACAAGTAGGAAATATGGAAGGTTTCAGGTGGTGTTGAGGGGTCCTAAATCCCTTTAACTCAATAGTAGGAACAAAACCCGCCACCGAGTCCCAATTAGACTCTGCAACGTTTAATGGTGGAATGGTTCTCCAGATCTTGCGATCCAACCTATTAATCGATGGGATTTACGTTTTCTTGTGAAAAAATTATTCTTCAGTTCAGACGTTCTCTTTTTGTATTTTCTCTTATAGGTGAGACCGATACAAGATAAAATCCTGTATAAACCAACTAGGTAACAAAGTGGGAAAGCTTAACTACTGGAGAAGGCTAAGCTTGGGATAACCCTTTCACTCTAGCATGCAGACAATGATTCTCTACCACAAGCCTAGTACTAATACGTTAACTTGTTGGTGTTCCAATCATTGACTGAGGTACACTTATCATAAGAAAACATACATGCAATAAATGATGGCAAGCAAAATAGTTTCCTTAACTCTAATCATCAATCACATATTAAAACAACAATTTATTTTTCATCATTAAAGACAAGAACTATAAAAATATTGAATCAAATAACTTATCAACAGATTCAAAAGCTCTTACTCGTTACAACATCCATTCATGAGATAAAAATCAGAAATAATTCTTCTTCAGATCCAATCACACATGCTTTTGATGAAATCAGAAATAATTCTTCTTCAGATCCAATCACACATGCTTTTGATGAAAAACATAAACTTGTCTCTCGTCCTAAACAAGACTTCTCAATTAAGATAGCTCCAAAATAGTTCTTTACAAATCCAAAAATGAGGGGTCTTTGCAACAACCATCAACTTCTTCTAATAAGTCAATCTTCTTATTTATAACATATAATTAACTAAAAATAACTATCAAAGTGCAGCTAAGTAAAACAAAAAATCGCCACATGGTGCTTTCATCGCTTAGTTTTCCAAAGTCATAAAATGGTTTCACTTGAGTGGATGGCTCTTCTCATACTCTGACCATTGGATGAAGATATCCTCACATGTGTTGGCATACAAGAACCTGTGTTGATCCATCGGGGCTGGAAGGATCTCTTTGATATCTACTGCCCATGCTCGATATTTGACTATTTTAACACTTAACTGTTGTAGAATTGTCCGAGCCTTGATCGGGTGATCCATGAACTGTTGCGCTTATCCTGGAGCCATGTTCACCAACTTTGTTATCTTTGCAACCCACGTTGAGTCTTGTTTGACATGTGATTTGACTATGTCGTGCAAGTCGACAAAGTTATTGGGTGTGCTGAATTCTGGAAGGTCGATGTCTCTCATCACTTGGTTGACCTTGGTCCATCTCTTTTCACACTCGACCCAATTCTCTTGAGTTTCCTG
Organism: Picea abies; assembly: GCA_900067695.1. Classification (NCBI taxonomy): domain Eukaryota; kingdom Viridiplantae; phylum Streptophyta; class Pinopsida; order Pinales; family Pinaceae; genus Picea; species Picea abies. Next base: position 20,625 of record CBVK0100352272.1, read on the forward strand.
ATGAGGTTCTTGGGCCATTCTCACCCAATATTGAACTGACTTGTTTATGCGGCAGATGCTACTATCCTTGAGTACCTGAATGTCGTGCTCTTCGGCGTCTTGACCCTGCTGAACTGTGTTGATGTACTTGATCCTTTCCACAACTTGGTGTGATTTCTCGTAACACCTCTCCATATATTTACATGTTGCCAGTGCCATGAGGGTGTATTCTTGGTAATCAACTATTCTTGCAGTGAAAAGGTGTCGCTCATTCATAAATTTATTGTAGGCATCTTGGAATTCACTTCTCAAGAACACTGAGGCCTGTGTGGAGTCTTGGTAATATTTCACCAAATGGCGTAGATGTTCCAACTCCTTCAACGTAGTGACCAACTCCTCTTCTTCCCTTTTCTCTCTGTCCAGGGTGGCATCTGTGATTTCCATCCCTTCTTTTATAAGATCGGATGTCTTGGCATGATCTGTGTTAATCAACTTTTCCTCTGTGGTGATGAGGATGGAGCAATCTAGAGTAATCCTCCTCTTCTTGGTGGTTCTTTTCATGATAGATTTCCTTTTCTGGTCATAGGAGATGGCATGTATATCAACAAATTCATCCATGGGTTCATGGATTTGTTGATCTCCCCAGGTAAGCATATTTCCCAGGC